>CM076575.1:20570643-20746648 GCA_034641835.2 Pinus albicaulis
CACATCAAGAATGGAGAAACCTTACCATGCAGGCTAGACACTATGTGATCCTTCACGCCCTCCAACAGAATCCTTCGACACTTTGCTATCTTCTTTTGCCATGCGTCAAGTGCGGCAGCATCGCTAGAAGTAGGGTTTGGGACTTCAGCATCTATGAACTCCTTCAACCCATTTGTAGAAATTTGCTGAATAATGATTAATTATCCACTGAGACTATCCTGATCACATACAATTTGAATTTATATGCAACACATAATCTCTTCCACTCAGATCATCAAACATGCGGAAATAAAATCAAGCGATAACACATCAAATCATCATACACATTAACACAGTATGTATGGGGAAAGCTTATAGCTGAAAACCCCATAGCTATTTTTCATATTATAATGGAGAAATCATGTAACAAACTCAGTACAATACTCCTCACAAGTACTCAGTACTTTCTCATACAGTTACCCACAATCTAGCTCAGTTTTGAACAGGTTACTGGTTCAAAACTCACCGCCAATTGCCTTTCCTCTATTGCGCAATCTAGGCCTGTCTATATAGAGATCCAAGGTTCAAATCTCCTTGGCTTTACTGCGCAATTGTCATGGAAAAATCCTCCAAGTGTGGTGCAAATCTCATGCACAACTGATGTCGCCACTGATAGCTAACTCCACCCTTTCATCTATCTCTTTCACTGGTCTCCACTGAACTGTTCATGCACTGTAGTGAACTGATGTGTTCTTGAGTTGAATAATGAGTTACTAATTAATGAATTAAATAATATTTAATTCACTCCACTCATAACTAATTGATTAGCTAATTAAACTAATCTCAACTAGTTCAACTAAAATAAACAGAACACAACTCCACTATTTGTCTCATTAACTCCTCCAAACTTCTGCCACTGAAGTCCAACTGAAGTCAACCATGCATGATGCCATCAAACCCTTGGGAACCACGTGATTCCTCTGTCAGATGTATGAGCCACTTCTGTAGCTCGAACTGAAGTGCTCCAAGAGAGTAAACTGCTGTTTAGAGTCCAAATATTATTAAGGGTAAATAATATTTGACTTCCCTATTTTTAGGAGAGGCAGTCTAAAAATAGCCTTCGACCTCTTCGACCTAAAAAATAGAGTCTCATCTATTTTTTACCAACATGACCAATGCTCCAAGAATCTCAAACTGGAATCCCCGAACCATGCTCCATATGTCTAAAAATAGACATAGTCTAAAAATAGACTTTGCGCCAGAATTTGCCTGCGGGCCCACTTAGTGAAGGCGACTTCATTTCACTAAGCTCCATCATCTTTGCTGCATTCTCAACACTCCCTCTCAGCAAGATATGGATTATCTGCAATCCCTATCCTGCCTCTGTGGAATTCGAACTTGCTCCTGGTGAGCGCCTTCGTCGGGATGTCGGCATCCTGATCCTCCGTGGGAACATATGAAAGCATCATGATTCTTCGCTGAACACAATCTCTGATATGATGGTACCTGATGTCGATGTGTTGGGACCTATCATGAAATACTGGATTAGCCGAGAGTTTAATGCAACTCTGGTTATCACAGTAGATCACTGTAGGCTCCAAATGCAACCTGAACAATCCTGCGAGGATCTTCCTCATCCAAATAGCCTCGCATGCAACCAAGCTAGCTGCCATGTACTCGGCCTCTGCTGAACTGAGTGCCACGGATCTCTGCTTCCTGCTGTACCAGGAAACTGCTGTCAACCCAATGCTGAAAAATCCTCAGTGCTCTTCGGTCGGGCTGGACTCCCTACCCCAATACTTGCATCGGTGAAGCGAAAGCTTCGCTCCCATCCTCACTGCTCTTGTACCCTCGACCATATCCCGATGTGCCTCTAATATAGCGCAATACATGCTTGCCCGCCTTCCAAAAGAGCTTGGTGGGCTTAACCATAGCTTGCGAAAGCTGGTTAACTGCATAGCATATATCGGGTCGTGTATTGACCAGATACATAAGCGACCCCACCAACTGTCGATAGACAGTGGCATCCACTACCTCCGCTGAAGTAGCATCCTCCTTCCTCCAACCACCGGGAAGAGGAGTGTCAACAGGCTTGCAGCCTTGCATGTTGAACCTCTCCAGAATCTCCCGGGCATACTTGCCCTGAGAAACAAACAGTCCTCCGCTGCGCTGCCGAATCTCCAATCCCAGGAAATAATGAAGGATGCCCAAGTCCTTCATCTCGAACTCTCGTGCAATATCCTCCTTGCATGAAAGTATCAACTGCTCATCGCCAGTCAAAATCAGATCATCTACATACAGTACGATGATCAACAGCTTCCCCTCCACCACAATCTGGTACAGGTTAGGATCCGCCTCACTCTTGGAGAATCCAAGCCAGGTGAAGTAGCTGTCTATCCGAGTGTACCAAGCACGAGGTGCTTGCTTCAGCCCGTACAGTGCTCTCTTGAGTCGGCACACATGCGACTCACTGCTGAAGATCTCAAAACCTTCAGGCTGCTCTATGTACACCTCCTCCTCAATAACTCCATTGAGGAACGCAATCTTCACATCCATCTGATGAATGTGCCACCCCATCTGTGCTGAGAGAGCAAGGATCGTCCGTATGGAAGATTACCTTGCGACAGGTGCAAAAGTCTCCTCATAATCGATCCCCTCGATCTGTGAAAAGCCACGGGCGACAAATCTCGCCTTGTACTTCTCCACACTCCCGTCAGCCGCATGCTTCACCTTGTAGATCCATCGTGAACCCACCACTGATTTCCCCACCGGTATTGGGACAATCTCCCATGCACTGTTCCTTACGATCGAATCATATTCTTCAATCATGGCATCAAACCATGTGGGTTCCTCCACAGCTTCCTCAAAAGAGAATGGCTCCGTCACAACACATTGACTCACAAGAGCCATGTATCCAGTGTACCGATCCGGTGACTGTCTCTGTCTGCGCTGTGCTGTAGGTGGTCCTACAACCTTCTCTGCATCCCGAGCCAGTCGCTCAGCTTCTGTAGTGCGCATGTGCCCTCTGATGGTTGGCGCTGCCTAGGTGGTTTCTTCCACCTCCTGAACCTCCTCTTGTGGCTGATCCACATCCGGAAGCTCCTCCTTAGGAACTAACAGCTCCTCATCTGCATGCAAGTGTAGCTCCCTCTCAAGCAAACAACCGCATGGCTTTCTCCTCCGAAATTTTATATCCCGTCGCACAACAAGCCTTGCGATCGTCCGACAAATACACCGGTAGTTGTGAGGTGTATCGATGTACCCCATAAATATTCCAACCTCTGCAGTCGGATCCAGCTTCCTTCTCGCATCCTTCGTCACATGCATGTGAGACAGGGAGAACCAAAAATCCGCAAATGGGAAATATCGTGCCTCTTGCCGTAATAAGCCTCCTCCGTGTACTCATGCCAAGAACCTTGTGAGGAAAATGGTTCCGCACATACACCTTTGTATTGCATGCCTCGACCCACAAGTGAAGGGGTAGGCCCCGATCATGCAACATCGCCGTGCGGCACCCACGATCGTTCTGTTCTTCCGCTCGCCCACCCCGTTCTGCCGTGGGTAATGGGGTGCGATGAGCTCTCTCCGAATCCCTTCGCGCTGTAGAACTCCCTTGAATTCATCCGAGATGAATTCACCATCGTTATCACTCCTTAGAGAAATCACCTTCTTCCCCGACTCCTTCTCGACCGGTGCTTTAAACTCACGTAACTTCGCGAATGTATCGCTCTTCTTCTCGCATGAAGAAGATCCAGAGACTTTCGAGAGAAATCATCAACAAAGATCACATAATACTTGTGCTTTGTTGTCGAAGCAAACCGAGAAATGACCACACACGTCTATGTGAACTCTCTCAAGGATCGTCGTGGCGCGACTATCCTTCTCATGAAAGGTGGTTTTCACATACTTCCCCAAGGTACACCCCTTGCATCGATCCGATCGCGCAAGGGTAGCCCTTAGGAAGCCCGAAGAGAAATCGTCCCGAATCTTCAAAGATCCATGGTGAAGGTGGCCCAATCTCTTGTGCCACGCTCGCCCTCATCATCCCGCTCACCACTTCTCCCTGTTTTGCATGCCATAGCTACGCGGCCCATCTACCCGCAACCGATAAAGGTTCTTGGTTCGAACCCCCTATCTTCCAGGTCTCTCCGGTAGTCTTATTGCGCAGAAAGCTTTTCCTTCGTCGAAGACCACATCATACCCCTTATCCTCCAACATCGCCACGAAATCGGGTTCTTCTTCAATCCCGTGTACATGCATGACATCCTTCAAGTACAAAGGGTTTACCAGACTCTCTCGAAAGGATATGGTACCGATACCACTCACACCGTATCTACCATCATCGCCCATCTCGATGTGCACACCCAAATCTTTGTCCTCCGGATCCGAGAACAACTCCCGATCTCCCGTCATATGAAATGACGCACCGTCGTCCAAGAACCACACCGATCCCAACACACTTGAAACCAAGCATGCGATCGCTGAAAAGTCAAGCTCGAATCGTGAATCCAAAGCTTCTCCATCTACGTGATCTTCCCGCTTGCTTGTTCTTCTTCTTCTTTGGAAAATTGGTAGCATAATGTCCGTGATCATGGCAAAGTGAAAACACTTCACTTTCGCCATATCCTCGCTTCTTGCCCTTAGCACCGAATGAGAGGTTTTCTTACCCTTCCCCTTCTTTTCTTTGGCCACCAAAGCGCAATTTTTCTTCATCGGCTCCCTTTGATGAAGATCCATCTCGAGTAGTCCTCCTTATCTCCTCCCGCATGAGATCCGCCCAAAGGCGCTCCCCATCCCGGCAGCCTTCTCCCGACCATTGACACTATCTTGATATGAGTGCCAAGCCTTCGAAGACCAAGGAGAGCCAGGTCAACCATGTCCTCGTCTTCGACGAGTCACCCCCCACACTTCCCAGACTCATCTCTCGCACCGAGTGAACTTCGTGAGGTATTTGGCGATATCGTTGCCTTTCTCCATCTTGATGTTCCCGAGCTTATCTTTGAGCGCCGCCTTTCCTTTGGTCACTCTTACTCGTAATAGATCCGTCAAAGCTTTCCACATTAAATATGGAGTAGCCTTTCCATGCAGAGTCGGATACAATATGATCCTTGACGCCCTCCAACAGATCCTTTGACACTTCGCCATCTTCTTTTGCCATGCATCGACTTCGACAGGATCGTGGGCTTTTGGACATCCATATCTATGAACTCCTTCGGACCATTATCTTCTAATACTGCTTCCATGCGATCCTTCCATGCAACATAATTCGAATCGCCTTCAAGAGCATATTCGAGTCGCAAACCGTTGAAAGACATTTTCAACACCGGCACCAAGAAAACAAAATCTGCGCAAAATTTCGAATTCCACCTCAAAGCTCAACCGCTCTAGATCGTGAGAACAAATTATTTCTAGCACAGAGATCGACCGCAAGGGCGTTTACCAAACCTTTCACTTTTCGAAGAAAGATGAATCCGAGGCTACTCGGCCCGCATGCGACCTCGTCTACCGAAATAAGTTTGTAATCACCGTGATGATCAATCCGAACTTCAATACCTCCGATACCATGTAGAAATTTGCCGAATAATGATTAATTATCCACCGAGACTATCCCGATCACATACAATTCGAATTTATATGCAACACATAATCTCTTCCACTCAAATCATCAAACATGCGGAAATAAAATCAAGCGATAACACATCAAATCATCATACACATTAACACGGTATGTATGGGGAAAGCTTATAGCTGAAAACCCCGCAGCTATTGTGTATATTATAATGGAGAAATCATGTAACAAACTCAGTACTCCTCACAAGTACTCAAGTACTTTCTCATACGAGCTACTCACAATCTAGCTCGAGCTTTTGAACAGTTCATCGGTTCAAAACTCACCGCCAATTGCCTTTGCCTCTATTGCGCAATCCCGAGCCTCGTCTATATAGAGATCCAAGGTTCGAATCTTTTTGGCTTGGACTGCAATTTTCATGGACAAATCCTCCAAGTGTGGTGCAAAACTCATGCACAACCGATGTCGCCACCGATAGCTAACTCCACCCTTTCATCTACCTCTTTCACCGGTCTCCATCGAACCGATCATGCATCGTAGTGAATCGATGTGTTCTTGAGTTGAATAATGAGTTACTAATTAATGAATTAAATAATATTTAATTCACTCCACTCATAACTAATTGATTAGCTAGTTAAACTAATCTCAACTAGTTCAACTAAAATAAACGTAACACAACTCCACTATCCGTCTCATTAACTCCTCCAAACTTCGCACATCGAAGTCCAACTCGAAGTCAACCATGCATGATGCCATCAAACCCTTAGGAATAGCGTAATTCCTTTGTCGATGCATGAGCCACTTTACGTAGCTCGAACCGAAGTTCTCCAAGAGAGTAACCGAAGTTTATAGTCCAAATATTATTAAGGGTAAATAATATTTGACTTCCCTATTTTTAGGAGAGGCAGTCTAAAAATAGACTTCGACCTCTTTGACCTAAAAATAGAGTCTCATCTATTTTTACCAACATGACCAATGCTCCAAGAATCTCAAACTGGAATCCCCGAACCATGCTCCATATGTCTAAAAAATAGACATAGTCTAAAAAAATAGATTTTTGCGCCGAATTTGCTCGCGGGCCCACTTAGTGAAGGCGACTTCATTTCACTAAGCTCCATCATCTTGCTCGCATTTTCAACACCGTTTTCATCTAACACCGCCTCCATCTTGTCCTTCCATGCAATATAATTCGAGCTGCCCTCAAGAGCATACTCCAATCGCAATCCGTTGAAAGACATCTCAACTTCGACACCAAGAAAACAACTGCCGCAAATTCGAATTCCACGAGCTCAAAACTCAACCGCTTCAATGTTCTCGCAATCGCTCCAATGATCAATATCGCTCCGATACCATGTAGAAATTTGAATAAACTCGTAAATTATTCACCGATATTATCCCGATCACACACTATTTGAGCTTCATGCATAATACATAACCTCTTCTACTATTGATCATTAATTGCGGAAATATAAACAATCGCATGCGCACATTAAAACCATAAACAATCACACATATAAACACGAGTATTTATGGGAAAGCTTAAAGCTGAAAACCCCCAAATATATGTATATTATAATGATAGAGATCATGTAACAATCATTGTACAAACTCCTCACAAGCTCTCGGTACAATCTCCAATTGTTACACACTACACAAGCTCGGATCTAGCAAAACACATGCTCCAATCGCTTTCCACCTGTTAGCTTTCGCCTCTACTACTCAATCCAAGATGAATAATAGCCCAATATGAGTTTGAATCCCTCCGGTATGAACTACGCAATACTCATTGGCATCTCGATCAATGTGTGGTGCAAAATCATGCACCAAAGTATAGTCACAACCGATAGTCACACTTGCTCTTTCACCTACCTCTTCACTAGTCTCCACCGAAACTCGTCCATGCACTGAGTTAGCGATGTATTATTTAGTTGATTTATGAGTTAATAATTAGTGAATTAATTAATAATTAATTCACAACACTCTCACTAGTGTATCAATCAGTT
This sequence comes from Pinus albicaulis, assembly GCA_034641835.2. Classification (NCBI taxonomy): domain Eukaryota; kingdom Viridiplantae; phylum Streptophyta; class Pinopsida; order Pinales; family Pinaceae; genus Pinus; species Pinus albicaulis. Next base: position 20,578,195 of record CM076575.1, read on the forward strand.
AGACTAGATACAACTAGCTCAACTATGTTTAACCGAGTTAAACGAACACAACTCCATTAACTCCTCAATCAACTCCACCAAACTCCGTCACCCGAGTTCTAAGCGAAGTCTCCATGCAATAGCTCCAATAAACCTTCGAGAATAGCGTAATTCCTTCATCGCCTTCATGTGCCACATCGTGCACTTACTAGAAGTGCTCCAAGAGGATAAGATAATGTTTAGAGTCCAAATATTATTAAGAGCTAATAATATTCGACATATCTATTTTTAAACTGAAAATCTAAAAATAGATTCCGCCCGATATGTCTAAAAAATAGAAGTCCATCTATTTTTTTCCGACTTGACCAACCATCCACAAATAGCATCCCGCAACTCATAGAACATGATCCATATGTCTAAAAATAGACATAGTCTAAAAAATAGACTTTGCGCCAAAAAATAGCCTACGGGCCCACTTAGTGAAGGCGACTTCTTTCCACTAAGCTCCTCATCTTGTTGCAATCTCAACACTCCCTCTCAACAAGATAAGGATTATCCGCAACCCCTATCCCGCCCTCGTGGTATTCGAATTTGCTCTCGGTGAGCGCCTTCGTCAAGATATCGGCATCCCGATCCTCCGTAGGAATGTATGAAAGTAACATGATCTTCCGCCACACACAATCTCCGATATGATGATACCGGATGTCAATGTGTTTAGATCTATCATGAAATATCTGGATTAACCGAGAGTTTGATGTAACTCGATTATCACAATAAATCACGAGTAGGCTCTAAGTGTGAATCGAACAACCCGACCAGGATCTTCCTCATCTATATAGCCTCGCATGCAGCCAAACTCGCTCGCCATATACTCGGACTCGCTGAACCGAGTGCCATGGATCTCTGCTTCTCCCGTTGTACCAAGAAAATATTGTCGACCCAATACTAAAAATCCCTCCAAATGTGCTCTTTCTATCCATTGGGCTCCCCGCCCAATCCCGCATCCGTGAAGCCACATAGCTTCACCACATCCGATCGTTTGTACCACAATCCATATCCCGATGTGCCTCCGAGATATCTCAATACATGCTTGCGTGCCTTCCCGGAAGATCTTGGTAGGCCTAACCATAGCTTGTGAAAGTCGGTTAATCGCATAGCATATATTGGGTCGTGTATTGACTCGGATACATAAGCGACCCCACCAACTGCCGATAAACAAAGGCATCCACTACCTCCGCCGAAGTAGCATCCTCCTTCCTCCATCCACCAGGGAAGAGGAGTATCAACGAGCTTGCAGCCATGCATGTTGAACTTCTCCAGTATCTCCCGAGCATACTTACCCCGAGAAACAAACGAGTCCATCAACTGCGTTGCCAAATTTCCAATCCCGGGAAATAATGAAGGAGGCCTAAGTCCTTCATCTCAAACTCTTTTGCAAGATCCTCCTTGCATGAGAGTATCAACGACTCATCACTCGTCAAAATCAAATCATCTACATAAAGTACAATGATCGACGAACTTACCCTTCACCACAATCTCGGTATAGGTTAGGATCCGCCTCACTCTTGGAGAATCCAAGTCCGGTGAAATAACTATCTATCCGTGTGTACCAAGCACGAGGTGCTTGTTTCAACCCATACAAAGACTCTCTTGAGCTCGCACACATGCGACTCGCCGTCGAAGATCTCGAAACCTTCAGTGTGCTCTATGTACACCTCCTCCTCAATGACTTCGTTGAGGAACGCAGTCTTCACATCCATCCGATGAATGTGCCACCCCATCTCGCGCCGAGAGAGAAAGAATCGTCCGTATGGAAGAATACCTTGCGACTGATGTGCAAAGGTCTCCTCATAATCGATCCCCTCAATATGTGAGAAGCCTCGAGCAACAAATCTTGCCTTGTACTTCTCCACACTCCCGTCACCGCTCGCTTCACTTTGTAGATCCATCTTGAACCCAACACCGATTTCCCCTCCGGCCTTGGGACAATCTCCCATGCACCCATGTTTCGAAAATCGAATCATACTCTTCCACCATGGCATCTACCCATGTGGGGGTCCTCCATGACTTCCTCAAAAAAAGGATGGCTCTGTCACGATACACTTGCTCACAAGAGCCATGTATCTAGTGTACCGATCGGGTGATTGTCTCTATCTCGCGTTGTGCCGTAGGTGGTCCTACAACCTTCTCTCGCATCTTGAGCCGCCGCTCGACTCTCGTAGTGCGCTTCCACCCTCCGATGGTTGGCGCCGCATGAGTGGTCTCTTCCACTCCATGAACTTTCTCTTGTGGCTGATCCACATCCCGAAGCTCATCCTTGGGAACTAATAGCTCCTCGTCCGCATGCAAGTGTGGCTCCCTCTCAAGCGAACACTTCATGGCTTTCTCCTCCCGAAATTTGATATCCCGTCGCACAAACGGCTCTTGCGACCGTCCGGAAAAATACACACGATAGTTGTGGGGCGTATCGTTGTACCCCACAAATATTCCAACCTCTCGCGGTCGGCTCCAGACTTCTTCCTAGCATCCTTCATCACATGAATGTAAACAAGTGAACCAAAAATCCTCAAATGGGAAATATCAGAGCTTCTTACCAAAAACGCCTCCTGGGTGTACTCATGCCAAGTATCATGCGAGGACAACGGTTCGCACATATACCGTAGTATTGCATGCCTCCGCCCACAAGTGTATGGGTAGGCCCTAATCATGCAACATCGCCCATGCAAGACCCACGATAGTTCTATTCTTCCGATCAGCAACCCTCATTCGCCGTGGGTTATGAGGTGCTATGAGCTCTCTTCGAATTCCTACTCGCACCGCAAAAGTCCTTGAATTCGCCGGATATGAATTCACCACCATTGTCGCTCCTAAGAGCCTTCACCTCGCCTCCCCGATTCTTTCTCAACCGGTGCCTTGAACTCACGGAACTTTGAGTATGTCTCGCTCTTCTTCGCATGAAGAAGATCCGAGCACTTCCAAGAAAAAATCATCAACAAAGATCACATAATACCCGTGCTTTGGCACGTCGAAGCTACCGAGAAAGGTCGACACACATCCGTGTGAATTCTCTCAAGGATCGTCGTGGCGCGACTATCCTTCTCGTGAAACGTGGCTTTCACAAATTTTCCCAAGGTACATCCCTTGCACCGATCCGACTACGCAAGAGTGCCTTTAGGAAGCCCGAGAGAAATCCCGTCGTAGTATCTTCAAGGCTCCATGGTGAAGGTGGCCCAATCTTCGGTGCCATAACTCGCCATCATCCCGGCTCACCACTCCTTCTCGCCTTGCCTCGCCATTGTCGCGCGAGCCATCTACCCGCAATTGATAAAGGTTCTTAACTCGAACCCCCTATCCTCCGGGTCTCACCGCGTTGCCTTTGCTGCGCAGAAAGCCTTTCCCTCGCTAAAGACAACATCATATCCCTTGTCTTCTAACATCGCCACAGAGATAAGATTCTTCTTCAATCCCGGGAACATGCATCACTTCCTTCAATACGAAGGGTTTACCGGACTCCCTCTCGAAAGGAAATGGTACCGATACCGGTCGCATCGTATCTACCATCATCGCCCATCTTGATGTGCACTCCAAGCTCTTTCTCATCCGGATCGTAAACAAATCTCGATCTCCCCGTCATGTGAAAAGATGCACCACTCGTCCGAGAAACCACACCGAACCTAGCACACTTGAGACCAAACATGCGATCAGCAAAAAAATCCAGCTCAAATCGCGAGGCTAAGGCCTCTCCACTGCAGATCCAGCAGCTTTCGCTTATTTTTTCTTCTTCGTGGACAATTTTTTGGCATAATGTCCGTGTTGGTGACGATGAAAGCACTTCACCTTGGACATGTCCCGCTTCTTGCCTTTCGCACCGGAATGAGAAGCTTTCTTGCTCTTCCCCTTATTTTCTTTGGCAGCCAAAGCGCAATTCTCTTCATCGGATGCCTTTGATGAAGATCCGTCCCTCGGTACTCCACCTTATCTCCTCTTGCACAAGATCCGACCAAAGTCGCTCCCATCTCGGCAATTTCTCCCGACCATTGATAGAGTCCCCGATAGGAGTGCCAACTCTTCGAAAGCCCAAGGAGAGACAAGCTCACCAAGTCCTCATCATCAACGATCACCCCCACACTTCCCCAAAGCTCATCCCTACATTGGACGAACTTCGTGAGGTACTTGGGCATCATTGTCGCCTTTCTCCATCTTTATGTTTCGAGTTTATCCTTGAGCTCCAACTTCCTCTCGGTCGCTCTTGCTTTGGAATAAATCTGTCAAGGCTTTCCACATCAAGAATGGAGAAGCCTTACCATGCAGAGCTAGACACTATGTGATCCTTCACGCCCTCCAACAGAATCCTTCGACACTTTGTTGTCTTCTTTTGCCATGCGTCAAGTGCGGCAACATCGCTAGAAGTAGGCTTTGGGACTTCATCATCTATGAACTCCTTCAACCCATTTTCATCTAACACCGCCTCCATCCCTGTCCTTCCATGCAATATAATTTGAGCTTCCCTCAAGGGCATACTCCAATCGTAATCCCGTTGAAATACATCTCAACTTCGACACCAAGAAAACACTCGCTGCAAATTCGAATTCCACCAGCTCAAAACTCAACCGCTTCAATGTTCTCGCAATTGCTCCAATGATCAATATCGCTCCCGACACCATGTATAAATTTGAATAACTCGTTAAATTATTCACCGAGATTATCCCGATCACACACTATTTGAGCTTCATGCATAATACATAACCTCTTCTACTATTGATCATTAATTGCGGAAATATAAATAATCGCATGCACACATTAAAACCATAAACAATCACACATATAAACACAAGTATTTATGGGAAATCTTAAAGCTAAAAAACCCCCAACTATCTCGTATATTATAATGATAGAGATCATGTAACAATCATTGTACAAACTTCTCACAAGCTCTCGATACAATCTCCAATTGTTACACACTACACAAGCTCGGATCTAGCAAAACACATGCTCCAATCTGCTCCACCCGTTAGCTCGCCTCTACTACGCAATCCAAGATGAATAATAGCCCAATCCGAGTTCGAATCCCTCCGGTATGCACTACGCAATCCTCATTGGCATCTCAATTAATGTGTGGTGCAAAGTCATGCACCAAGTATAGTCACAACTGATAGTCACACTTGCTCTTTCACCTACCTCTTCACCGGTCTCCACTAAAACCGTCCCATGCACCGAAGTTAACCGATGTATTCTTTAGTTGATTTATGAGTTAATAATTAGTGAATTAATTAATAATTAATTCACACAACTCTCACTAGTGTATCAATCGGTTAGACTAGATACAACTAGCTCAACTATGTTTAACCGAGTTAAACTGAACACAACTCCATTAACTCCTCAATCAACTCCACCAAACTCCGTCACCTAAGTTCTAACTGAAGTCTCCATGCAATAGCTCCACTAAACCCTCGGGAATAGCATAATTCCTTCTATCGCTTGCATGTGCCACATCCGTGCACTTAACTCGAAGTGCTCCAAGAGGATAAGATAATGTTTAGAGTCCAAATATTATTAAGAGCTAATAATATTCGACATATCTAGTTTTAGACCGGCAATCTAAAAAATAGATTTCGCCACAGTATGTCTAAAAAATAGAAGTCCATCTATTTTTTTTGACTTGACCAACCATCCACAAATAGCATCCCGCAACTCATAGAACATGATCCATATGTCTAAAAAATAGACATAGTCTAAAAAATAGACTTTGCGCCAAAAATAGCCTACGGGCCCACTTAGTGAAGGTGACTTCTTTCCACTAAGCTCCTCATCTTGTTGAAATCTCAACATGATTCACTACATGCAGTCATTATATTGATCCATTGGGGGGAAAGTCCTCTCAAACTTGGAATCTTGATGGAACGAGCGAAGTTATCTTTCCAATCTCTTCTACGTTGAAGTTTGTGTTGGGATTGGGTGGAGGACAATTGGGCATGCTATTTTTTCTTCCTAAAGAATAGATTTTGGGGTTTTCTACCCGAGGCAGAGATCGTTGTTTTTCCTTTTCAAATCAAATACTTTGTTTTTCAAGAGCTTTAGGGATTTGGCTATGCTCTCAAAATCTAAAGGGTATTTATCCTTGTCTCTCGGATTTACTAGTTGAGGGTTGCGCCTTCTTCCCGGTAGATTTTCGTTCATCTCGTTTGTCATGGTTTAGAGCCCCTATGGGAAGCATATCTTTCTCAACAGGTGAGGTTCGTGGTGAAATTCTCGCGTGCAGGTGGCTCGGATTCGCCTTTAACAAACACAAGTGATGTCTTGCAGTAGGGCCCTTGTGTAATAGTCTATCATGATTGAATCATCAAGGACCATGTTCGAGAGGGGAACTTGTTCGGAATGGTCGTGAAGCAACGATTGAAATATTTGACGTTCTCCCTTTTGGCAATTTAATGTGCTCAACTTCGTGAGGAGCATAGAGGGGGTTTTGTCCTCGTGATAATTTCTCAAGGAATGTTCGACAAAATTATTCCCAAGTCTAGATGGAGGCGATAGGAAATTAGTGATACAAAGTAGCGGCTTTGTTGTCTAAGGTGTGTGAAAAGATCCGACACGCTTTGTCGTCGTATCGCATTTCATCATTTGTAGGGTGAGGTAGAATTTACTAATGTGATCTTCGAGAGGTGTGTGAAAAGATCCGGCACACTATGTCATCGTACTGCACCCTCATCATTTGTAGGGTGAGGTAGAATTTACTAATGTGATCTTCGGATAATGTCCCCTTTTCGGGATCGAACTTGGGTAGGTGCTTTTCGGGTGTCGGGGCATGGCATGAAGTGGACCTCGAACACCTAAAGGGGATTGTGCCATCCGAGCCGGGGGTTCCACCCGTCTTGCCCCGTGCAAAGGTGGAATTATGACATGCTCAACTTCATTTTTAGACTCACTCCCGATGCTGGACACTGGAGGCTTCACCCTCATGTTGGGAGGGCATGTCTTGATTCCGGGAACTCTCATATTTTCAATATTTCTATAATTCCTTAAATTTTTTGAAGCCATTGAAGTTGTCGTTGAAAAGAAAAGGTTGTCGGTTTTCGTTTTGGTGGAGGTAATGGGTATGTAGAGATTATATAACTAATCACACACTATTTCAACTTCATGCTACAATACAGTAATCTCTTCTACTATTGATCATCATATGCGGAAATTAAATCAATTGCATGCACACATTGAAACCATAAAAATTCACACATATGAACACGGGTTGTTTTAACGGGAAAGCTCTGAAGCTAAAAAACCCCAACTATATGTATATAATAAATGTCATAGAGGTCATGTAACAATCCTCATGCAAAGCTTCTCACAAGCTCTCGGTACAATACAATCGCTACACATTAATCGAGTCCGATCTAGCAAATCCATGCACCGATCTCTGCCACCCTGTTAGCTTGCCTCTCTCTGCACAATCCTTGTCGAAGAATGGCTCCGAATGAACTCGAATTGGTCCAGCCTTGCTCATGCAATCCTCATTGGCAACTCTACTCAGTGTTGGATGTAATCAATGCATCACTATAGTCACAACCGATATTCACACTTGCTCTTTCACCTACCTCTCCATTGGTCTCCACTAAACTGTCCATGCTACCGTAGTTAATCGATTTATTCTTTAGTTGATTAATGAGTTAATATTTAGTGAATTAATTATTAATTAATTCACACCACTCTCACTAGTGTATCAATCGCTTAGACTAGATACAACTAGCTCAAACTGTGTCTAACTAAGTTAAACCGAACACAACTCCACCAACTAATTCTACAACTCCACCAAACTCTATCACATGAGTTCTAACCGAAGTCTCCATGCAATAGCTCCACTTACCCCTTAGGAAATAGCCTAATTCCTTTCAGTCGACTCCTGTACCACATCCGTGCACTTAACTGAAGTGCTCCAAGAGAATAAGATAATGTTTAGAGTCCAAATATTATTAAGAGCTAATAATATTCAACATATCTATTTTTAGGCCGGCAATCTAAAAAATAGATTCCGCCCAATATGTCTAAAAATATAAGTCCATCTATTTTTTCCAACTTGACCAACCATCCACAAATAGCATCCCGAAACTCATAGAATATGATCGACATGTATAAAAAATAGACTTTGCGCCAAAAATATCCTCGATGGGCCCACTTAGTGAAGGCGACTCCTTTCACTAAGCTCATCATCTTTTTGCAATCTCAACACTCCCTCTCAACAAGATAGGTATTATACGCCACCCCGATCCTGCCTCTATGGTATTTGAATTTGCTCTGGTGAGCGCCTTCGTCAAGATATCTCCATCATGATCCTCCCAGTGGGAATGTATGAAAGTAACATGATCTTCCGCCGCACACAATCTCGATATGATGTTACCGGATGTCAATGTGTTTAGATCTATCATGAAATATCTGGATTAAAGCGAGAGTTTGATGCAACTCGATTATCACAATATATCACGGTGAAGATCTAAGTGTGAACCGAACAACTCTGACCAGGATCTTCCTCATCCATATAGCCTCGCATGCGTGACCAAACTTGTTGCCATGTACTCGGCCTCCACCGAAATCGAGTGCCACGGATATTTGTTTCCCTGCTGTACCAGGAAAATGTTGTAGACCCGATATTGAATATCCCTCCGGATGTGCTCTTTTCCGTCCGTTGGGCTCCCTCGCCCAATTCGCATTTATGAAGCCATGCAGCACTTCACCTCATCCGACCGTTCCCGTACCACAATCCATATCCCGATGTGCCTCTAAGATATCTCAATACATGCTTCCCCACCTTCCAAAAGAGCTTGGTAGGCTTAACCATAGCTTGTGAAAGTCGGGTTAACGACATAGCATATGTCCCGTCATGTATTGACTAGATACATGAGCAAACCAACCAACCGTCCGTAAATACAGTGGCATCCACTACCTCCCTGCGATGTAGCATCCTCTTTCCTCCAACCACCAGGAAGAGGAGGTTGATAGGCTACAACAGTCCCATGCATGTTGAACTTCTCCAAGATGTCTGCGGCATACTTGCCTTGAGACACAAATAGTCCATCACTGCGCCGCCAAATTTCCAATCCCGTGAAATAATGAAGGAGACCCAAGTCCTTCATCTCAAACTCCTTTGCAAGATCAGACCTTTCATGAGAGTATCAAGCTGTTCATCACCCGTCAAAATCAAATCATCTACATAAAGTACAATGATCAAGAACTTACCCTCCACCACAATGCGGTATAGGTTTGGATCCGCCTCACTCTTGGTGAATCCAAGATCGGTGAAATAACCGTCCATCTCGTGTGTACCAAGCACGAGGTGCTTGTTTCAGCCCATACAACGCTCTTTTGAGCACGCAAACATGCGACTCGCTACCGAAGATTTCGAATCCTTCGAGTCGCTCTATGTACACCTCCTCCTCAATAACTTCGTTGAGGAACGTCGTCTTCACATCCATCTAATGAATGTGCCAACCCATCTCGCGTCGAGAGAGCAAGGATGCTCCGTATGGAAGAATACCTTGTGACGAAAGTGCAAAAGGTTTCTTCATAGTCGATCCCCTCAATACGTGAGAAGCCCCGGGCAACAAATCTTTCCTTGTACTTTCTTGACACTCCCCTACGCGCTTGCTTCACTTTGTAGATCCATCTCAAACCTACCACTAATTTCCCCTTCCGGACTTGGGACAATCTCCCATGCATTGTTTCGACAATCGAATCATACTCTTCCACCATGGCATCTACCCATGCGGGGTCCTCCACAAACTTCCCTCGAAAGAGGATGGCTCTGTCATGATACACTTGCTCATCGCAGCCATGTATCCAAGTATATCGGTCGGGTGATTTTCTCTCGTCTCGCGCCGTGATGTAGGTCCTCCTACAATCTTCTCGCATCGAGATTCAGCCGCTCGGCTTCGTAGTGCACTTTCACCCTCCGATGTTTGGCGCTCCCGCATGAGTGGTTTCTTCCACTCCATGAACCTCCTCTCGTGGCTGATGCACATCCCGAGGCTCATCCTTAGGAACTAATAGCTTCTCATCCGCATGCAAGTGTGGCTCCCTCTCGAGCGAACACTTCATGGCTTTCTCCTCATGAAATTTGATATCTCGTCGCACAACAGTCTTCTCGATCGTCTAGAAAATACACACGATAGGTGTGGGTTATTTCGTGTACCCCCACAAATATCCCAACCTTCCGTGATAGGCTCTAGCTTCTTCCCGGCATCCTTCGTCACATGAATGTAAATAGGTGAGCCAAAAATCTTCAAATGAGAAATATCGGGCTTCTTCCTAGAAAACGCCTCTACGGGTGTACTCATGCAAGTATCCTATGAGGACAACGGTTTTGCACATAAACTGCAGTGTTGCATGCTTCCACCCAAAAGTGTATGGGTAGGCCCACCCGATCATGCAACATCACCCGTGCGACACCCACGATCGTTCTATTCTTTCGCACCATGACCCCATTCTCGTTCCGGGTTATGAGGCGCTATGAGCTCTCTTCGAATTCCTTCGCACCGCAAAAAGTCTTTGAATTTGCCAAAGATTAATTCACCACCATTATCGCTCCTAAGAGCCTTCACCTCGCTTCCCCGATTCTTTCTCAAATCCGTGCCTTGAACTCATAGAACTTTGAGTATGTCTCGCTCTTTTTTCTCGCATGAAGAAGATCCAACACTTACAAGAAAAATCATCAACAAATATCACATAATACATGTGCTTTGTTGTCGAAGCTGCGAGAAAGGTCCACACACATCCGTGTGAATTCTCTCAAGGATTGTCTTGGCGTGACTATCCCTCTCATGAAAGGTGGCTTTCACAAATTTTCCCAAAGTACATCCCTTGACACTCGATCCGACTACACAAGTGTACCCTCGAAGCCCGGAGAGAAATCTGCCGCAAAATTTTCAAAGCACCATGGTGAAGATGGCCCAATCTCTTGTGCCACACTCGCCCTCATCCCGACTCACCACTCCTTCGCCTTACTCGCCATTGTTGTGCACCATCTACACTGCAATTGATAAAGGTTCTTAACTCGAACCCCTATCCTCACGGGTTTCACCGATTGCTTCATCGGCAGAAAGCCTTTGATCCAGGGTGGATATTGGTGGTCACCCGCCTATTCCACTTGGGGGCTCCACCATTGTCTATTTCAGTTTTTCTGGGTCTCGGCACGCTTACTATTTTTTTAGCAGCTTTTCGGGTCCTAAACTTCGGAGCCGTTTTGAGGCCCTAAACGACGTTTTTGGGAAAACGGAGGGCAACATGGGTCCATGGACCGATGTTGCCCATTCCAAATTTGTAGTCCTCGGATAGATCTTTCTAACGAGGTATGGTACGCGTCAAACGCGAGATCGTATGCCAAAGTTACGCCCGAGGAAGTTGAAACACCAATTTACCCAAACTGGGGCCCATAGTTTTGGCGCTTCATCTCCTAGGATTAGGTTTTTGGTCGTTTAGGATTTCCCATTGTTTCTAAATGATAAATAGGCCCTCGAGCCTCATTGTAATATAGTTCGGAGGCTCGTAGCCGCCACATCTCTTCTCGGAGATAGCTACCGACGTCCCTAGCTAGTTTTATTTCCATTCTCGTCCGTAAGCAAATTTCGCTTCTTGATATTAATGAAATGAAGTGTTATTTCCGCCGCATCTCTCGTCTTTATGTTTATATGTTTATTCTGTTGCGTTCTCGCATAAATCCGGATCGCGGGTATCGTAGCGATCCGCTTTTTCTCGATCCTTCTTGCATGTCCCCAACGAGGTCGGGGGTATAAGGAGCTAGGGCTCGATCCGGTGGAACCTTTGCAAGATCGACCTCGCAAATCTCGACGCGACGCCCATGGGGGACGAAAAGAAAGATGAGGGAGCAGGGAGATCCCTATCAAAATATTGCTCGAGGAGGCCCTCGAAAGACAAAGGAATGTGATGATGGATAACTTTGCTTAGATCCTTCAACGGCCGCTTCACCCGTCGCGCATCCGCATCCAAGAGCCACTGCGGAGGCGCGACTCCTTTTAAGGTACAAGTAAATTTTGACATTCCCATATTTGAGGGTCAAACAGACGCAGATGCCGTAGATAGATGGTTGAATCCCGTTAAAAGGATATTTCTCGGTTCATGACTTTTCGACCGGAAAAGATTATTTTTGCACTCCTCAAAGCTACCCCACATGTTAAGGACCCGGTGGAAACCCACTCGTGAGAACAAGGACCAAACAGAACCCCTCTCTGTTCTCGGCCGTACCAACTTGGAATTCTTTTCCGAGACGCCGTCAAGGAACAAGTACTATACCGTGGGGAGCTATGAGGACAAGTACATACAATGGACCACGCTTGCGACAACAAAGGGATCAAGATGTGCATGAGCCGACGATACCAGCTTTCCATACCCGCGCACAAAGTTGGGTATCAAAGATTCGGAAGAAACATCTCGGTGCTAAAGTATCAGCGTTTGTCCGCACAAATACATTCAGGAGGAAATGGAGTTCCTTGACATCTCCTCGCTTGGTACGGCACACCAAGTATGTCGCCAAGATTGAGCGTAAATTCAGCGAAGAAGCGAGACTTTGGATCCGTGAATCAAAAGCAAGGGAAAGGTGCTTCCAAACCGGAGAACAAAGGACCGAGCCAAGGCATGGCGACTAAGGACAACTCATCGAAGCCACAAGAAAAAGAACAAGACCGCAAAGCCAAAGAAGGACACGGGAAAGTGGTGTGAGTTCCATAAGAGCTCCACTCACAACACAAGGAGTGCTGCCGGGCCAAGCGTCGCTAGTGGCCGAGATGAGGGCTTCGAGTCGATGCATGCTCGACTCCGAATCAGAACCCGAAAAGGCGAATGAAAAAGGGAAACAGATATTGATGCGAAGCCCAACGCCATTTTTTGCCACCGCAAAGATCCAAAAGGAGGAACCGGAAGATCCGGAGGAGGAGGAACGTCTCTTCCACTCCCAAATGTGGGTAAAGGGCTCCCGGTACGGTCCCATTGTCGACAATGGGAGCCAAAAGAACCTCATTTCAGCGTAGGCCGTCGTGAAGCGGTTGGGCTTGCCGACCACAACTCACCCACATCCATACACCATTGGGTGGCTTCACCAAGGAGCCGAGATCTCCGCTGTCGCCGGTAGTGTTGCCTTCCCTATAGCATCAAGCCCTTCACGGATGAGGTATTATGTTACGTTGCTCCCTATTGATGTTTCGATGTATTATTAGGACAACCATACTTGTGGAAGCGTCATGTCGGGTATGAGTCTCGACCTCGTGCCGTTATTGTTACTTTGGGAAATAAGTTGTACGAGATACCGAGAGGTACCACCTCCCGCCGCTATCTCTTTGGTTACCGCAAAACAATGCAGTAAGCTCATTTCCCAAACCGGAAATTTGTTTTCCCGATGATCCGCCCTCAGGGAAAGAAGAAGATCGGGCCACGACCTCCCGGACAGGGCTCCTCCGCACAACAACAACAAATGGATAAGGTTTTGGAGGAGCACGGGGACATATTCACCCTCACCCACGAGGGGTTCCTCCGCAGACTGTCGAGTCAAGCACCCGATTGATCCGACTCCCTGCGCTGTTTGCCACCTAATGGACCGATCTATCGGCGCCTGCGTCCGGAGAATGATGAAATCAAGAGACATATTCGAGAGTCGTTGCAGAAAGGTCACATCGGACCAAGTTCATCGCCCCGTGGGAGCTCCGATCGTGTTGGTACAGAAGAAGGATGGGACGTGGAGACTTCCGTATTGACTATCGGGCACCGAACAAGATCACTATCCGGAATAGGTACCCAATCCCACGGACTGATGACCTTCCGGACCAACTCAAAGGTGCAAAATATTTCAGCAAGATCGACCTCGAAGTCCGGGTATCACTCGTGTACCAATTGAACCCTCCGATGTGTGGAAGATCGCCTTCAAAGCCAAGGAAGGCCTTTTCGAATGGCCGGTCATGCCTTTCGGGCCGATGAATGCTCCCGCCACCTTCATGAGGATGATGGATGACATCTTGCGGCCATTCACCAACTCATTTGTAGTGGTGTACTTGGATGATATTCTCGATCTTCACCGTACTTGGGAAGAGCACCTTCACCACATCGACAAGTCCTCCAAACACCGCGCAACACAAGTTGTGTGCCAATTTGGAGAAGTGCACTTTTGGCATGACCCTGGGTTCAATATCCCGGGATACATTATTGATGAAAGGGGGTGCATGTGGATCCAGCCCAAGATCCAAGTCATTCGAGATTGGCCGACCCCCAACCACTATAATAGAGCTGCGCGTTCTCTCCGGGTCTTGCTAATTTCTATCTGAGGTTCGTGTTGGGATTCTCTCATATCACTTGGCCCTTTAGTCAAGTCACCAAGGGAGGAGCGAGAGCAAAATTTTTTTTGGTTAGAACCTCAATGTAAGGCGTTCACGGAACTAAAAAACCGCCTCTGCATTTCGCCCCCGGTGCTCACTTTACTCGGACTTGTAACGACCTATTTGAGATCGAGACAGATGCCTCCGACTATGCTATTGGGGCGTGCCTACTCAACAAGGACATCCAAAGTGGCATTTCACAGTGCTGAGACATTGTCCGACACAGCTTCGCAAGTACCCCACATATGACAAAGAAATGTACTCCATTGTGCAAGCTTGTCGACAATGGAAGCATTACATTTTGGGGAAGGAAACAATCATCCACACCGACCACGGCCCCTTCAGCTCATACAGACACAAGGGGAAGTTGCGGAATGATCGCCATCGAAGTGGTCTACATATCTCGCAACGGTTCATTTGAACATAAAGTATAAGAAGGGTAGCACCAATCATGTTGCAGATCGCCTCGACCCGACCACCGATCGTGGCGCTCACCACCGTGCTCAACTCTGTGGGCACGAGACTTTCGATTGGCCGCTTCTCTGTGAGAGTGACCCGAATTCGGCCAAACTTACAAGGCACTCTCGGGTACGCAAGTTCCAAATTTTCACCTCCAAGATGCACTTTTATGTTACAATGGGACACCTTTGTGTTCCTTCAAGCGAGCGTGCCAAGATGATATGGGAAGCACACTACAGTCGAGTCACTGGCCATTTTGGGGTCGAGAAAATAGTAGCAATCCTGCAGAAGTATTTCTATTGGCCGAACCTTCGAAAGGATGTCGAGAAGCACATCAAATCCTGCACTGCTTGTGCCATTGCCAAACCGACCATCAAGAAGCAAGGTCTATATACTCCTCTACCTACCCCTAGTCAACCTTGGGAATCCATCTCCATGGATTACATGTCGGGCCTGCCTTCTACTAAGCAGGGAAATGACTGTGTTTTTGTGGTCGTCGACAGATTCTCGAAGATGGCCATTATGGTACCGCAAGAAGAATATCGCTGTGCCAGGCCACTCAAGGAATTCCAGTGTGGGTGCACTTTGGGATCCCATACCACCATATCAGATCGGGATAGCAGGTTCCTCAACACATTTTGGTCCAGCCTCTAGTCAATGTTGGATACCAAGCTCACCAAGTCCACAGCTTTCCATCCCCAAACAGATGGCCAGACAGAGGTCGTCAACAGAATGCTTGTACACATTCCGCGCATGTACAATTCAAAGCATCCATGCACATGAGACGAGAGCCTCCCATATGTAAAACATAGTTATAATCGGGCTCTCCACAGTTCAATCGGCCATAGCCCCTTTCAGGTGGGCTTGGGATTCCAACCACTATGTCCTATTGACGTAGCCATACCATTTGCAGCTGCTCAGGCCGATTCAGCGCACGTCCAGTTTGAATTTGACAAAGCAAGTAGCTTCATCGAGCGCATTCAACACATCCACCAACAGGTTCATGATATATTGGACAGAGCCAATGTGAAGTACAAGCAGCGCCATGATCAACACCGGGTGCCACACAACTTCCAGGTGGGCGACAAAGTATGGCTGCATTTGCAGAAGGAGCGCCTCACTGGACCTCACCGCAAGCTTCGCCCGCTCCGATACGGGCCGTACACCATCACCAAGGCTGTAGGGAACAATGCTTTCGAGCTTAGTATTCCACCATTCCTTGGTCTGCACCCAGTCCTCAATGTGGATCGCCTTCGTCCTTACTTCCCACCTCTACTGGACACTTCGGACATTGCAGAACAACTCACACCAACAGAGTTAAACCCAGACTGCATGGAACAGGCCACCACAGATTGTATCATGGACATGCAAATTAAGAACACTCGCCAACAGAGGATCCAACTGTATCGGGTTGTCAAAGCTGGCCAACTCCCGCACCAAGGAAAGTGGTTCACCAGGGACCAAGTTCAGCAGAAATTTCCTCATCTCATGGAGGAACTTAACGCAATGGGGACCATTGCTTCCTAAGGGGGGAGGAATGATCCAGGTGGATATTGGTGGTCACCCGCCTATTCCACTTAGGGCTCCACCATTGTCTATTTTAGTTTTTCAGTTTCGGCACAGTTTACTATTTTTAGCAGTTTTTCGGGTCCTAAACTTCCGGAGCCGTTTTGAGGCCCTAAACGACGTTTTTTGGGAAAACGGAGGGCAACATGGGTCCATGGACCGATGTTGCCTGTTCCAAATTTGTAGTCCTCGGATAGATCTTTCTAACGAGGTATGGTACGCGTCAAACGGAGATCGTATGCCAAAGTTACGCCCCTTGGAAGTTGAAACACCAATTTACCCAAACGGGGCCCATAGTTTTGGCGCTTCATCTCCTAGGGTTAGGGTTTTGGCTGTTTAGGATTTCCCATTGTTTCTGAATGATAAATAGGCCCTCGAGCCTCATTGTAACACAGTTCAGAGGCCTGTAGCCGCCACATCTCTTCTCAGAGATAGCTACCAGCGCCCTAGCTAGTTTTATTTCCATTCTCTCTGTAAGCAAATTTCAGTTCTTTGATATTAATGAAATGAAGTGTTATTTCCACTGCATCTCTGTATTTATGGTTATATGTTTATTCTGGTTGCATTCCCGCATAACCGGGACTGGCTCAAGCACCGATCTGTTGCGTTCCTGCATAAATCCAGATCAGCCTTTCCCTCACTAAAGACAACATCATATCCCTTGTCTTCCAACATCGCCACAGAGATCAGATTCTTTTTCAATCTTGGAACATGCATGACATCCGTTAATATGAAGGGTTTACCAGACTCCCTATCAAAGGAAATGGTCCCGATACAGGTCGCACTGTATCTACCATCATCACCCATATCGATGTGCACTCCAAGATCCTTCTCATCCAGATCAGCAAACAAATCTTTGTCTCTGGTCATATGGAAAGACGCACCACTGTCAAGAAACCACATTGATCCCATCACACTTGAGACGAAGCATGCGATTAGCGAAAATCCCAGCTCAAACTGTGAGACTAAGGCCTCTCCAGCTACAGATCCAGAAACCTGCTTATTTTTCTTCTTCTGTGGACAATTAGTGGCGTAATGTCCGTGTTGGTGACAGTGAAAGCACTTCACCTTGGACATGTCCTGCTTCTTTCCTTTCGCACCAGATTGAGAAGGATTTTTCTTTCCCTTCCCCTTCCTTACTTTGGCAACCAAAGCACAATTTTCTTCATCTTCATTCTTCGATGAAGATCCATCCCTGGTAATCCGCCTTATCTCCTCCTGCACCAGATCCGACCAAAGTCGCTCCCATCCCGGCAGTTTTTCCCAACCATTGACAGAGTCCTCATAGGAATGCCAACTCTTTGGAAGCCCAAGGAGAGCCAAGCTCACCAAGTCCTCTTCATCTACAGTAACCCCCACACTTCCCAGCTCATCCCGGCACTGGACAAACTTCGTGAGGTACTTGGATATACTGTCGTCTTTCTCCATTTTTATTTTCCTAAGTTTATCTTTGAGCGCAAACTTCCTCTGGTCGCTCTTGTAGGTTTTAACCCTGAACAGAAATTATCTACACACGAATCTTATAACAGAAAATAAACGCAAGAGCATAAAACATAAAACAAATAAACACAGAGATTTTCCCCTGGATCCCAAATCGGGACGAATAGCTTGATTTTTTATTATATTCCTTTTAGTGTTACAACACATATATATACATGATGAAGCATACATAAACCCCAATCCATTAACCCTGGATTAGAACATAACCGTAGTTCCCTTGACCGGATCTACAAAATACCAGGGGCCGAAAACCATCGTACCCCAAAACCATGTCACATGAGTTCTAACTGAAGTCTCCATGCAATAGCTCCACTTACCCCTCAGGAATAGCGTAATTCCTTCTGTCAGCTCTTGTGCCACATCTGTGCACTTAACTAAAGTGCTCCAAGAGAATAAGATAATGTTTAGAGTCCAAATATTATTAAGAGCTAATAATATTCGACATATCTATTTTTAGACTGGAAATATAAAAATAGATTCCACCCAATATGTCTAAAAATATAAGTCTATCTATTTTTCCAACTTAACCAACCATCCACAAATAGCATCTTGTAACTCATATAATATGATCGACATGTCTAAAAATAGACTTTGCGCCAAAAATAGCCTGCGAGCCCACTTAGTGAAGGCGCCTCTTTTCACTAAGCTCATCATCTTGTTGCAATCTCAACAGGGTATGGTCTGTGTTTCAACCATTTCCCCATCCTCTATTTCCCTGCCCTATTGCAGCCCCTCCCCCTAGTGGGTTGTTCGCTTGGGTATTCTAATTTATAGGAGGATTAACTTGGGGTCTGGTGTTCTGTTGCGGAATGGTGGGGATTCTAGTAGCAATAGTTTTAGGGCCTCCTCCATCAATCCCTCGGGGGCTATCGGGGCCTTCTGCTAAGAGTCAGTCGACCACATATGCGTAGTCCTCAAGCATCATGCTTATGATTTGAGGCATAGAGTTGACTAGGACACCCTGGAGAGTGTGATGCGTGTTGAGGGTTCGTGTGTTGGATAGGGAACTAGTAGCAGGGAGGCGTTGGAGGCCTCTCATGAGATCATGGGCAAGCCGATGCAAAGCTCTCAGTTGATATGTCGTGACCTCATAGAACGGGGGGTCCTCCTCTGGGGAATATTCTCAAGGGATGGAGGACCAGTGTTATCAAACCCGATCTCTCCCATTTTCAGGCTTGAACCTATGAAGAGGTATTAGGGGGTTTGCAAATGGATGTTACTATCTTGGTGGGAGTTTTCCATCAGGCCCTCCTTCTAGCACCAATTCTTTTAATGGGGAAAATTTTCTTGCCAACAATAAGGGGATATCCCTAGTTAAAATCCCAACTAGACTCTACATCGTTTGTGATAGGGATCCCATCCGGTATGTGGGCCTGGTTTCCATTACACTAGTGATATATGTGCCCTTTCTTGGATAGAGAGGGGATTCGTGATCATGAGAATGTACGGCTGTTAGATGAAGCAAAATCAATGGTTGACGGATACTCTGCAAATGAAACACCATGAATAGCGAAGAGAAATTTAAAGCATGCAACCCATAAGGAGTGTTGTTAGCAAAACTTTGTTAGGGCCATACTCATACGGAGTCTCACTTGAACATAAGAGAAACAGTTCACTATGATCAAATTTCCTTTAGTTACCTAAGCATATTTTAGAAGAGATTTAGGTACATATCAAAAAACTAGGTCGTTAACATATCCCTACATTAAACCATCATACATCATCCACATATCAAAAGATCTCAAACATATAAACAATGTACGAACAAAAATATAGACCAGTCAGTTACTAATAGTATCAAACATGTGAAATAACTATATTCATGGTGCCAATACACGAAATCCTCCATCAAATCCAATAGTGAGATCCAAAACATTCATTTTTATTAATTTCTAGAACATACATTCAATGTTGTACAACTATATCTCTCTCTCCTTTTGGAGTCCAAAAAATAGGTCCTTACAATCTCTCCTAAGGGAGTACATATAGAACAAAAAACGAATTTTTGGCTACCCTGTCTCTTCGCCTCCCTGACTGTTGGGGTGGCCTGTGACTTGGGAGCAACTAAGACCTGCGACCTGAGTAGGGTCGCAACTTGCGACCTGATGGATTTTAAGACCTGTATTTCCAGTTACTTTCATGGGAGAATTTTTCTGATAGAGAGGACTGGGGTTTCCACCTGTTGTTGCTCCTTGAGATAGGTCTGCCAGGCTTGATATTCAGTGGCTATTGGGGTGATTTGAGGCATGTCCTCACCTAGCCTATGCAAGCATTCAAGTGCATTTGGAACTAGCGTGTGCTTCTTTGTATTGATATGATTTGACAACGAAGCCAGCTTGGTGTAGATCTTGACTGGTTCAACGACGTATTGTATGATGTTCTCCCTGGTAATTGGGAGGTCCTTTGAGTTGGATGCTTGTCGAATCAGATCTAGAAATTACTGAATATCTTGCAGTACTTCTTCTCGTGCATTTTTTTGGGTCAGGGTCAAGTTACCCATGGAAGGTATGTGATGCACTTCTGCCATCGATTCGATACCGTTGATGAGATGCTCATATGCGGTCATTACCTTGGCTACATCCTTCGCGAGTTTATCCCTGGATTGTAGCTTCATCCACATTTGTACCTTGTCATTTTCGGTGTGGATCCAATCTTTCTTTGGTAGAGCGGCAGGGGCCTGTGGGTATCTCTCAGACCATTCTAAGACGTTGTCAAGCACCGTAGAGGCCTCTTTTAGCTAGGCGGACTTCTTCCTTGTTTCTTATTGGACCCCAGCCAAGGGAGTGATTGTTTGCCTCAGCCTCATAATTTATTCATAGACTTGTATCGTGGTCCTACCCAAGATGTCCAACTCTCCTTGGATGGCAGCTTGTAGTTCACCGGCTTGGGTGACTACAAGATGGAGCGTTTGGTTTTCAGCTTCTAGGTATTTATTTTCCTCTTCTGCCTGAGTGGCCCTCTACTAAGATATACAGAGCCTATTTTGCAATAATAAGATATCTCTGCTCATTCTACTAAATTTTTCTTTTGTGGTAACTGTAAAAGAGTTTTTGGCAGATGCTATAATTATGGGATTTGTCCTGGTGTCCAGTACTATGTCCTTTTCAGTGGTTACTGCCAGAGGCTCAGTCGGGTTTTGGGCAAGACACTTTCTCCTCTCCTACTTGATCTTGTGAGTGTATTGATCATAAGATAGCCTCGTTAGATCCAGTACATCATCCTCTTGTTCCCCTGAGATATCAAGTGTTAGAGTCCTGTAATTTACAGTATCACAAGGTGACTGATTATTGCTTATATTTTTTACTGAACATAATATTCCATGGCTATCATTTATTTTTAGAGAAATAAAGGGAACTCTCGACTGTAAAGAGCTTCAAAGGAATCAATCTGCCTTTCTGTCTAGTAAACAGAAGGAAGTGTTGCTAATAAGGTGTGATGGGGATCAAACTTCATTTTTTCCCTCATTCCATTTAATTTCATTCACCCTCTTTGCCCCCCTCATTTCCTCCATATTCTGAAATGCTTTGAATCCCATTCAAACCCAAAAACCCACATGTATAATCTTTGGGACTTGCTTTATAAACCCTTTTATGTTAAATTCTGCAATACCCTTGTCATAGCTCTGCCCACCCACTAGCAGTCATGATTTACAACATAAACCTTACCTTTTCCATTTTTTCACTTTATATTGCTACTTTACCTTTTTCCATTGCATATCATTGGTTTCGTTTACCATCCGCTTCCTTATTCGCCGATTGTGACTAAAGTGGGACCATCCATCCACTTCACCCTTTCTTCCCCACCCTTCATCGCAGATCACATATTATAAACCTTTCACATCACAACTAAAACTTAAAAAACCGCAATCTTCGACTTGTGATGTATCGCATCACATTTGTTTCAACTTACCTTTGAAATGCCTACAATCTATTGATGCAGAAGCATCCTGCTTAATTTTCATTATTTATTTGTGTGATTTAGGGGGTGATGTTTTTTTAACTATTTTATAAATTATGTACATTTTAAAAATAAATTGAGAGGAAAATCTGAGTGTGAGGCTTATTGTAAATATTCTCTTAATAAATTGAGAATACGAGTTGGAATTGGGTTGGATAAATATTTTAGGGATTAGGAATTCCTTAAATGGAACTTGGTTGAGTCAACGAAGGAATAAAGATATTTTAGGATTTGGTTGAGATATTTGTGGAGGAAATCATGGATTCAAATTAATCCATAATTATGTATAAATGTGAAGCTTTGTGTGAGGATAGAGAGACACAGAGAATGGAATAGGACATAGAGATTTAGAGAGAAATGGTGTGAGATTTCATGTAAAGGCTGAGACCTAAGAGGCCCACAAATGTAATAATCGGGAAAAATGATTTGAATTTGTAATTTTCCTGTTTTATTATAAGCAATCACTTTATTTGTCTCGGCTCCCTCTTCATATTATGTATTAAATCTAAGTAGTTTATATGGGTTTTTGTGTGTGGATTTTTATAAAAAGGGAACACACACTCTATTGTGCACAAGGATCTGTTTTGTGCAGAATCCCTGCATCATTTGGTATCAGAGTTGAAGGCGGAAGTTGGGTGGAGAACTTGTTGGAGGTTGTTGGTGCGTGTGGTGATGATCATTAGTCCGATGACTTGATGAAGGCGCTGCGTATTTATGCTATGGATTTGGTGAAGTGTGGAGTTGGTAAGAGATGTTGGGTTGTGTGAGAGCAGTGGTAATGCTTTGGTAAGGCGTGGTGGATTGGTGCATCGACTTGTTGTGTTTGGAGAGTCAATCTATCACTGATCTGCTTTGTGGATCTACCTTATATTAAAAATTTGATCTGTGTGAAGTGTTGTTTTAAAGATTCGTGGGAGCACATAAGAGAGACTACGTGTGGGCTTATTTTCATGAGGAGTGAATCAGGCCGATGTTGGGCTGAAGTTCGAGCCTACGTGGGTTGAAAAGTAGCTCTCTCTCTCTACTATGGATTGGATCGATCCGAAGATCTTTCGATGATGGATGAGGCAAAAAACGTTTTTTAACGAAGACCGGTTGGAATGAATTACAGAAGAACAAAAAATGGGAAGGGAAAAAATACTCTCAACTAGCACAGTGAGGCAGAAATGGATATCTGATCAATTTCTCGTGGCAGTGGAGACATTTTCTCTTTATCTCCTTCATTTCGTTAGTAGTTTCATATTTCCGATTGCTTATTATAGTTGAGAGAATTTTCCCCCTTTCAAAATTTGGGAAAGAAATACTGTAGGATTGCTATATAGATCAGCCATGGGAACATATTCGAGCATTTAGGAAGATCCAGAGGGTAATGAAAATAAATACACACACGGGACAATGTGTTATTCAGTGGGTTGTTCTTCCGGCGTCTTTTGAGTTCGACGTTGCTTTGATCATATGGCATTGTTATTAAGTTAGAGATCGTTGTTTATATCACTGGTGCGGTGAGCGTCTAGATCCTTTGACATTTGAAGCCGAGATCCTTTGGTGTTTTGGTATGTGTTCTGTGGTGCCTCCACGCAGAACAAAGATTGTGTATAATACCTCGATCGATCCTTCGTGCAGGTGGGCGTCCTCGGTTTTTTCTGCTCATGGGTTCGGTTCCGGCCATGTGGGAGATCATTTACACTGATCCATTTTTTTGGATGGCGTGCATATGGGGTGCATATGATTCAGTTCCTTGGCATAATTGTTGGCAAAGCTTTAATTGTATCGAAATATTATGTACCTAAAGCATTATGGAGGCGATGTTTTCAGGATCCAGCTAGCACTGATAAGTTTTTTAATATTATTGTTCTCCTCGCTCGTTGGAATTTTAACATGGGATTATCTGAATTTAGCATTTATGGCACCATGACTTGAATTTGACAAGAATCCAATCAATGAAGGAGCAACAACAATAGAGGCAGCGTAGGAGGCAATCAAACACTGTGGACTGAGTGCAAAGGAAGAGAATGTCGAACGTAGGCATTAGAGAATGCTGGAGATAATGCCATGAAGGCAAATCGGGAACAGAGGACTGTAACCAGCGTCGACGTGCAAGCTTGTTGTCGAGACTACATTAGAGTTATGATGCTATCACAGTGGAGTTATGATGCGGTAATTGCGTAAGCAATAACACAAAGCTGGTTTTAATTTCAAATTCATAACTGAGTTTGCAGTAACACAACTCCAAGAAACCTAGCATTGCTTTGCTTGTGGAAGCTTTTGTTTTCAGAGTTTTATACCCCAGAGAATTCACTAATTGTTGCTGGTATGAGAAATCGTATTAGAAATACGTGAATATCGGTGGTGATTGTTGAGGGTTGTGTTGGTCGTGTGAAGAATGCAAAGAGACTCCTGGTAAATGTTCATTGGATGAATCAATATTCATTTATTAAAGGTGTTCTTAAAAATTGGATGATTAAATTTCCCTTGCCATACTAGAGAAGTTAATCTTTTTGTAAATTTTACGAAAGAGTGAAATCAATCCAAAGTATAAGGAATGGAATCGGAATTCATCTCAGAAGTTGATGTGCAAATATGGCTCGAGTGTGGTTTGTGTTTGTTGCTGCCGGAGAAATATGTTGATGCCACCATGTTAAAAGAAAGTTTTGGAAAATTCCTATGAAGGAATTGTTTGTGCATTGAAGAGAGATGGTGTTGCATGAGAACCGTCACTACAAAGAAGGAGCTGCATGGAAGGGCAGGAATACTGCCTGTGCTAAGATGATGAGCGTGTTGAATAGGTTATGGTATGAAGGGCATGGGAATATTCATAGTGATAAGAACGACACAGAAGAGTGAAATCCAAAGAGTTGAAATTGCAAAGAAAAGGTTTATTAAATAACCTTGAAGAGAGCATAAGGTATGATCATTCATTTTAAAAAGGTATTTTAAATGTTGAAAATTAAATGATTTATTTATTTTCATCATAAAAAAAATCTTGGGAAAAGTGGATTGCATTTCAATTTAAAGGCTAAAGTATCATGATGTAATTAGTGACTTATGATATTATCATAAGAATGGAGTATGAAAGAGAATTAGTGGAGTGAATATTTTACATCATGAGAATGTATTAAGGGTGGATGTTCATTGGTATATTGTATAACTTGAATTAGAGTCAAAATACCCACTATTGTAATTATTGGGTCAAACTTTGAAGTCACATAAGATGTTAAGGTCAATGAATAAATTGGATAGCTTGGGTCATGTTAAACCATTGAGTTATTACAAGAGAGCGCATTTCTCATCCAAGATGAAGAGTCGATGTCAATTATGGAGTCAAAGAGTCGTAATTCAATTCAAAGGTTTGAATGTAATTGGGTGCATGATCGACGGAGCCCGACACCCAAAGATTTTGTCATTTTAATGCAAGAATTACTGCAGTTGTTGTTTGCAGCAAAGAGGAGCAAAAGAGTTTCCAGAAATGATTCCAAGACAGAGAACTGAAATATACCAAGCACAGGAAGAGAGCTTGCATTGTTGGATGGCAAGTATGAAGGCTTGTTGAAAAGGGGATTTGAATTAACTCCACAAGTGAACAAATGAAGTTCACAAAAGAGGATAAGATGATTGTTGATAGTCATTTCAGAGGTTCTGAGAAAGACCGCAACAGAAGAAAGAAGAAGGAATATGCCAAGGCAAATGGCATATGTAAGTAGTTGATTGATGAAGAGTATGAGAGGGAGAAAGCTGAGATAATAGTTCACCTTGAGTTATTGATGGAATTGTTGCAGAGAAACAAGAAAGACCAGAGACATGGATAGACCATAAGGAAGAAAGTGAAATGGCAGAGACTACACGGAAAGAGGGAACAACAGGTAAACATACAGTTGACAGAAGAGTTGAGGGAGCTCGAGCAGATGATGAGTGTGCAATTGAGATGTGAAGAACTTAGAGAAAATGAGTTGAAAATGGAACTTTCCATTTGTGGCCTAGAACAGGGTGAAATTTTGGGTGAAGAGATCAATGAGAAAGATCTCATGGACTATTGGAATAGTTCAGAAGAATTGGAAGATATGTTGACAAGAGAAGCAGATGAGGCTATGAAGCCTGATATTTTTAAAACTCATAGTTTGTGTATGTTTGCAGGATGTGTAGAAGATGGTGGACAGTCTGGTAAAACTGTCACAGAGATGAATGAAGCTCTTGAGGTGAAGTATGATGGAGAATGCCTTTTAGAGGAGGAAGGTATTGATTTGTTACAGCAGAAAGAATTCATAAATGAATTCATGTTTGGTGTAAGACATCCAGTTGAAGCTGTTATGGAGCAGAAGTATAATGAAAATGTCGTAGTGATATTCCAAGCGGTTAATGAACCAACCAATAATGAAAGCTGACACAGAGGCGAGAAATCCACCGATAAGGTCAAATGGAAATCAAGGTACTGCACGAATCCCAAGTGTGATAATGTATGCTGACGTCGAACACAGGGGAAACCACTCAGTCAAAGACCCATAATGATGATCAAATGTTGAGCACAAGGTCACCTATCAATGATGGAAATAGGCCCAGGGTGCGGCTCTAGGTTTGCTCTCAGAGCAATATGTCGTAGTCGATAAGAGACAAACCCGCCGGCAAGAAGTCAATGGGGACCTTCTCAAACCAGCACGAGCAAAAGACCAAAACATCTGATGTGATAGAACAAGATACTGACAAAACCGGGAAGGCCGACTGAATAATGAGTCAAGAGACACCGCAGAATGGCCGACTCTGGTTAGACTTCCCTTGAACAAAAGCACGACTCATGATGACCATGGCAGTAAAAAGTGACACTGTATAAGTCTGTTATGCAGGAGGCAGAACAAACTCTCCATATTATTGGAAGAGATAACCAACCGAGGGAGGACTGACAAGTGAAACAAGGTAAAGGCTGAACCTAGGTCAAAAACTAAAACCATCCCAAATGTAGGAAATATATATAAGTATATGTGCTTTGTTCAAGGGCGAAAAACTGACTCTGTATTGCCATCAAAACAACGAAGATATATCCCGTTCCCGCTCTTTTTGTTATATTTGATTTTTTTGTCTTTTTCATATAATAAGCCTAAAAAAGAATAAAATAATGCTATGGTACAATGGATAGAACGAGTATCAAGAAACAGATGCACTAGTTCCTGGGACTGGAACGATCCTATGCTCAATGCAAGGTGGCGGAAACTGGTAAGCGATACTCAGAGGAATGTTCCATCCATGGGTAAAAAGGGTGTCAAGTCGCGATAGCTAAAGTGCATGCAATGGTTAACTTGTACAGATAGTCAAGGTCAAAAGTTGGCTTAAACATCGAGTCCAAATGAAGCCGGCTAAAGGCCAAGATAAACAAGTAGCCAATATGCAATGCAGTAATACAACTCAACAACACCAGAGAGCCTCTAGGGTAATAGCCAGAAAAATAATAGTGAGGAAGAAGAAGAATGAAGCTTCAACACATAAGTCATGGCAGGACTAAAGAGGACTCCCGAGCCTACATAAAACGCAGCATGGGCAACAAGTGATAGCGAGGAACTAACTAGGAAGCCCATGTAAAGGAAGGCTCTACCACCAAGTCATGGTTAAATAATCGGTGAGTGAAATGGGTGTAATAGTCATGACCTGATGGGATCGACCCTATGGCAAGTGATCAGTATGGAGGCTAGTATGCAAGATGCAGCGGAAAGTGATTTCCCTAACCTATATGCCAGTGAAGATCATATACCTGCTGTGACGAGTCAGTAATCACGGATCAAAAAACCGGGAAAAATCTCAAATTCGTCAAAATGTACCTGAAAACATACCAAACTAGGCACTTCCAAGCATCCGGGTTATGCAACTTAAGATAGATCGAAAAAATAAGCATAACAAATTTTTGCGAAAATTTTCAACTTTTTAGCCATAAATAGACAAATTTCCTCATATTTGGTTCATTATTACATTGCTGATTTGGAAAAAAGTGCTCTGGAGCAAAAAACTTCTTTCGTCAAATCAGGAGCAACCGACCGTCAAATCGCACCGAATTTGTCAGGTAAGCTCATCAATCATCCCTGCAAATCATTTTGTTCGTTCATAAATTAAAATTTAGTGATTTTCACCATAGAAACCCTTGCTAAAAATCACGGGTTTGCGCATACGCGGGTTGGTAACAATAAAGTCGCGTATACACGCGACTGTGCAGAAATAAAGTCGCGTATGTGCAGGCCCAAATGAAAAATGCGTAGCTAATGAAGGATTTATTGAATTTTGACAGGATGAAAATCTCATGGAGAGAGCGTGAACACAATGCAATTGATCAACAAGTCATGCGAGATCGAGCATCGCTAAATATTCTTCGGAATTGCGGATTGCTCAAGTTTTTCAAAATGCCAAATATGAAAAGCAATGTCCGGTTGCTTGAAATGCTCGTGAATTATTGGGAACCGGAAGAGGACTTCTTTATGATAGATCAGATTCCAGTACGCATTGAAGTGGAAGACATATATTTTATCACTGGACTCTCCCGGAGGGGGGAACCAGTAGACTTGCACGGGAAGCCCTTGGGGGGGCTAACCGTGGAAGATTACGTCCACGTGTACTGCGTACAGGGTTCCAAGAAAGTTGGAACTCAAATTGCAATTAAAGATTTAAGGGATTTGCACATGAAAATCCTCCTTTTCACCATTGGCAGAGTGGCAGGATCTGCCTCCCTACACCAAGCGTCCAGGACGCAAATGAGCATAGCAGTGGAATGCTTAACTCATGTATATGATTGGTGCACAGCCCTATTACTGAACATGAAGCAAAAATTGACCTCAATCCGCCAAACAAAGACAAAAAATTTTGGATACAGTACAATTTTGATGGCATTCTTATTCGAGAAGATACAAGCATTGAGACCCAGAGTGATCTCTACCATCAGCAGCCCGAGAGACCCAAGAATTGCCCGCTGAGCAGACATGATGAAGAGATTAGGGGGAAGTGAAGTTCCCCGGACCACTTGGGATGATGAGTTCTTCCTTTGGTGGGGAGAACAAATCATTGTTGTGGACGACTATCCCTATTCCGGGATGGACTTTCGTGGAGATCCAGATCTTGTCCTTCCACCAGGCACGGCATGGGGCACAGTCGGTAAGTTTGAAATTTTTTTTTGACTTATATAATTTTTTGGATTTGTTCAATATGTATGAAAAAATGAAAAACAAACATGTTTTTGATTGGATTCATAATGACTTACAATGTAAACATGATCATGATATAGATATTGGACCAGTTCGACCTGAGGGTTTCCTGCGACACAAGCGTCACCGAGGCGAAGTGGATACAGTGGATTCAGACAGGACCCTCCAGGCTGTACAGAGAAACTTGGAGGGATTAACCCGCCAAGTACCTATGGCTGCCGTGGAAGATCTGCCGGAAGCCATCCAGAGACGGGTGGTAGGAGTGCCCCGAGATTAGGTATGGTTATTCCGCCGGGTTGCCACCGCGATTATGTTCTATAGGAACACGACTTCTGGGCAGGGACCTCAGGAGTAGATAGATATGATGTATCAGATGACTGTATATTTTTGAGACTGAACATGATCGGGCATAAGCCCAAATTTTGTATGACCTTATGGATCCAAATTTTGTAAAGTTTTTGAACACTCTAATGATATATATACAACGATGTTTGATGTGATGTGATAAATGTATCAAAATGTATGATGTTTTTTATGATTAAATTTTATTGTATGGAATGATTAATATGCCAATCCAGTGCCTGATTAGCTAATGAGTCAGCCAACCAATTGTCAGCTCGAGGAATATGAATGAAAGTTAAAAATTGAAATGATCTTTGTAACAAACATACCCTCAAGAACAACCGTAATAAAAATGGATCTTGAACCCGATAAGTATTGTTCAACTGCGACACCACCAGCTGAGAGTCCAAGAAAACTACCAACGAATCAACAACCAAAGATATTGCCTCCGAGAGTAGATAAAAAACTGCAGTGTATTATGCTATATTATTGGAAGCAGGACCAATGCAGACCCCTCTTGATACTAACAGCTGATCGGAAGGATAATGAAGCACCCAAGTTGCGGAAGCTAAGTTCCGGGTGTGTCTACTAGCACCATCGGCGAAACCAAAATGACTCATGACATCCGACACAACCTGCCAAAGCAGATCAAAAACATCACCAACTCATTAAAGATCGAAAATCAACCAGATATGTACAAAGCAAAACTACTATATACAAAAGCAATACGCCAGGCCGAAGCCTAGGCATAATACTTCTTCAAATAGAGCCCATTTCTAGGCTCCGACAACTCGTTTCCTTCAAAATCAACCAAGGTGTATGCTCCTTTCTTAAGGAATTTTTTAACGATAAAGGGGCCATACCACATAGACTTAAACTTTCCTGCCCCCAGGGCATCTTTTTCTTGGGCATAGACCAAAACAAGGTCACCTTCCGAAAAAAACCCTGGGTTTGACCGCCTTATCGTACTGAACTTTAACTCGGTTTTTATGCGCTTCATTCATCGTGGCAGCATCCCGACGCTGCTCATCGAGATGTTCCAGATGAAGGAGCCGTTCTTCAAGACTAGTAGTGTTAGGAAGAAGTTCAACAGCTAACTTAAGAGAAGGAATCTCGCATTCAATGGGAAATACGGATTCCAACCCGTGCACTAGCTGAAACGGAGTAAAGCCAGTTGCAGTTTTCACTGACGTCCTGTATGCCCAAAGTGCAGGATATAGCATAATATGTCAGTTCGATCTAGCTTTATCAATTATCCTTTGAAGAATTGTCTTCAAGGATTTATTCACGGCTTCCACTTGCCCATTGGCTTGAGGATAATACGGAGATGAATGCTCCTGCCGGAAACCCAATTTGAGAGCCAACTCAGCCATCATGCTATTCTGAAAATGACTGCCATGATCAGTGACAATATCTCTAGGAATACCAAAATGAGCAATAACCTGGTTGAAAAGAAAAAGAGCTGCAGTCTCACCATCATTCCCAAAAGTAGGCATAGCCTCGACCCACTTCGTAAAGTAGTCTACCGCTACAATAATGTACTTGTGACCTTTAGCCGAAGGCGGGTTACAAGTAGTATAATCAATACCCCACTTTGTAAAGGGACCGACAGTAATGACTGGAAAAAGCGGAGCTGGATGAGCGCGCATTTTTCGAGTATAGACTTGACACGGATGACACTTTTTGACCGATTCGATACAATCCTTGAAAATAGAGGGCCAAAAGTACCCAGCACGCAAGATTTTTTGGGCTGTAGCAAGCCCAGATAAATGACCCCCACAAGCTCCACTGTGGGAATCATTCAGCACAGCCTCAGCTTCTTCGAGAGTTAAGCAGCGTCTCAGGATTGAATCAACCCCTCGACGGTATAAAGCATCACTAATAATCAAATAATTCTTGGCCAAGTGACGCAGCTTACGACGCTCATCTTTCGAAAAAGTAGAGGGAAACTTCGCAGTCTGGAGATACACAATGATATCCCCGTACCAAGGATCCTGTGAAGAGATAAGAAACAAGTGTTCATCCGGAAAGGATTCATCATAGATCATCTCTTCCCCACAGGGCAACTCGGAGATCAATTCCGCGAAAACTAATGATTTCTTGGACTTGGAAGACATAAACTCAAGATCAAATTCCTGTAAAATCACAATCCATCTATTGTATTTGCCCCCAATCACTCGCCTACTGAGGACAAACTGAAATGGATTGGCTGCTGCCAAAACATAAGTTTTTCGAAGAATAATGTAATGACGGAGTCGCTGCACAGCATGAACTGCTGCTAAAGCTAACTTTTCTATCAGAGTGTACCGGAGTTCAGGTCCTACCAAGCCTCGACTAAGGTAGTATATAACATGATATGCAAGAGCATCATCCTCCTGAACCAGAACCATACTAATAGTAGATTCTGTTGCTGCCAGATACAAAAAGAAATCCCTGCTATAATCAGGTGGACTCAATAAAGGAGCAGAGGTCAATGTTTTCTTCAAAGCATCGAATGAGCGTTGAGCGAAGTCATCCCAAAGAAATGGAACTCCCTTCTTCAACAATCTCATAAATCCCTTTGTAACTTCAGCATAATTTACGATAAATCTCCGAAGAAAATTAGACTTTCCTTGTAGACTTTGAAGCTGACGGATAGAGGACGGGGGAGGCAACCAAATTATTGCCTCAACCTTGAAGGGATCTACCCTAATCCCTTCCCTAGACACAATGAATCCCAATAACCGACCAAATGTAACTGCGAAAACGCACTTGTTCGGATTCAACCTAATCTTATAGAACCGACATCGTTCAAATATCTGTCGGAGGTGAGCAGGATGATCCATCCTCTTTCGAGAATGAGCAGCTAAATCATCCAAGTACGCCTCGATAATCTTTTTGATGTCATGGAAGGCATATGACATGGCCCGCTGAAAGGTAGCCCCGACATTTTTAAGACCAAAAGGCATCTTCTTGTATGCAAAAGTACCCCAGGGACAAATAAAGGCAATCTTATGTTGATCTTCAGGACGGATAGTAATCTGATTATATCCGGAGAAACCGTCCATGAAGGAGAAAATCTCATTACCGGCACACTCGTCAATGATCTGATCGATAAATGGTGTGGGGTAATTATCTTTAGGACATGCTTTATTTAGGTCTCTGAAATCGATGCAAACTCGAATCGTTCCTTGCTTTTTATCTACGGGAACGGGATTTGAAACACATTCAGTCAAAGGAACAGGGAAAATGAATCCCGCCTTAAGCAGCTTCTCAACCTCAGCTTTGATAGCTGTTGCCTTCCTAGGATTGACCGGACGAATTTTTTGCCTCACCGGCTTAGCATTTTCATAAGTCTTGATCTCATGCTGGACAATAGATGGATCTATACCAGGCATTTCCTCATAAGACCAAGCGAATACATCCCTATACTCTTTAAAGAGTTCGGTGTAAATTTGAATCTCTTCACGGGAACATTCAGCTCCGATGAAGACATTCTCAATAATATTGGGATCCCTAGAAATGTTCACCGGGATAGTAGGAGAAATCACAGCCATGTTCCCTTCAGCATAAACCTGTGTTGGTGCTAAAGGGTTCAAGATTGGGTGAACAGGACCAGGAGACGGAGGACTTGGAAAACTCGTTTCAACTTCGCTCAAGTCAGGTAAAAAGTAAGACCGATGATGCAAATCATCCCACGGTCTATCTATACCAGTCATGGCTTCCAGGATGGCCTCTTCAGATGGAAGAGTGGTATCAAGGCAATCCTGGGCCGAAGAAGAACTAAGTGTCCAAGCCGGAGCCACATCGCCATCCAACTCTTCCGGTGACAGAGGAGCTGGGATGGAATCTGCAGAGTCAACAATAGACTGATAAGCAATCTCAGCTGCAGAAATAGGAAATGCCATTCCACCCACTTGACCTTCCGCTAATGTGGCAGTAGGGGAAGGTAAGGTCCAAGGGTCCAAAAAATAATGAGTTATGAAGAACTCTCTTCGAAGAGGAGCCTTGGAGGATGAAATTGCATTAATATGAACCGTAGGAGGAGGAATATCAAAAGTACCCATCAAGGAAGAATACATTCCAACTCCTAAATTCTCAACAGGCGCCTTAGTATTATCCAACTTTGGAACAGATGAGTCAGTAGACGCATTCGGGTCTACAGGAGGATAGTCCAGTTGATCCACTGTAACAATCCTCCCTTCATGGGGGAAACATATAATCCGAAATAATTAGGATGCAATGGCATCCATCTCATAAATCCAGTTTCTCCCCAACAGAAGGTTGTAGTCCAAGCTTGCGTCAACTACCTCAACCTCTATATTGACAGTTTTTCCCCCAACACAGATGGGCAAAGCTGGGACAATACCATGGGGTCTGTGAGAATGATCATCGAACGCAGTCAGAAGAGTGGTAGATGGAACAGCTTTGGGAGATCCAATTGTCTTCCAACATGTGAGAGACATCACGCATGTGGAAGCACCCTCATCAACAACCGTTCGGAAGATATTACACTTCTGGTACGATGATTTAATATGAAAAGCCATGTGATGGGGGAGTCTCTTCTTAAAATTAGTCATATCAAAAGTAATCAGAAGAGAATTTTTTGGATCAATAGCCCCAATAGCAGTGAGCAAAGCACTGCGCTGAGCCAGACAAGACTGGAGTACCTCTAAAGATGACATAGCACAAGGACTCTATGCCGGATCTTCCACAATCGAGTAGTTCTGGGCAGCCCTAACATTTGGATTAATCGTCGATCGCTTAGAATATGCTTTGGGCATCCGAGGCATAGACTCAACAGTAGGCTTGGTAATGTGAAGCGGCTCAGTAGCATCAGGAATATCCTTAGCTTTCGAAGACTCTTCTCCGCCATAATCACGGGATCTCGTAGCGATATCCGCGTGAGCACTCATCATGAAAATGTTCGATGGAATTTCCCCCTCCTGGGTGCCCCCAGAGGAAGCCCCAGGATTTTGATTCGCGCCAACAATTAATTGTTGCCCTTGGGGAAAAGGGTTTGTTAACACAGCCTGGGAACTAGAAGAACCCTGCTGGGCTAACAAGCACTGCGCATCCTGAATTTTAGGGAAAAGGTGCGTAAGATGGTCTCCAGCACACAGCTTGCATGTAAACTTCACTTTCCTTTTCTCCTTTGGACCCTCACCAACATGCTCGTTGGTTTTATTCGCATTACCCTTCCCATTCTTTCCCTTTTTCTTATTATTTCTTCCCTTCTTCTTCCCTTCGGATTGTTGATTTCCTTTGGGATCAGAAGCTTGGACAGCATTTATGGACAATGAGGGGGAAGGCGATGACTCAGCAGGCACAGCCTGACCAGAAGGAGCAGATTGTAAATAAAACTGATGCAATTGAGTAAGCAGGCTGGCTGCACCACTATTGATCGATCCAATCAGTCCGTCACCATGAGGACCGGGCTTAGTTTTAGATAAATCTAATTTGGAGCGAGGAGCATTGGGCAGATACTTGTGAAGGACCCCAGACTGAGAATATATCTGTTCCAGCTGCTGGGCCCTAAAAATGGCCTGCTCCTCAGAAAATACCCCAGAGAGGGATACATCTTTCGAAATATCTGACTGCAGGGATTTCAGAAACCATTCCAAAAAGAATTCACCTGGAATATGAGCTTTAATAAGCCTCTTCCTTCTCCTTCATTCCTGAATATGGTCAGAAATGTGGGTTGCGTCGTCCTGCTTAAAATTAGCTAGGAGTTCAGTCCCAGCGTCATAACGGACTGGAAACTGGAAATGGTTTAGGAATGTAACAGCCAGTTCTCCAAATGTAGCAAAACTGCCCCCAGTTAACTCAATATACCATTTGGCAGCGTTTCCAGTTAGGGTGCGTTGAAATAATCTCAACCTAATTGAATCGTTGATCAGGGAGTTAGAAGAACACCATAAATGGAAAGTGGTGATGTGGTCAGCTGGATCTTCTCCATTCTTGCCTTCAAACTTTGGAATGTCTAAAGGAATTTTGGTGGGAACCGGAGGCCACCCCAGACTATAACGAATCGGATCATTAGTCAACTTCGACAGATCTGGCAAGTTTAACGTTGCCAGAAAGGGTAAACGAGGCGGAGCCTGAGGATTCAATCCTTGATGGGATGGATTCCCAACATTCTAAAAAGAATACCCTGGATTTGATGAGGCACCAGGTTGCCAAAAAGGACTCGTAGAAAAAGGAGAGGAACCTCCTCCCAACGCAAAGTTACCAAAGCCCAGACCAGTTCCCCCCGCTGAAGTATGAAATGAAGAGGAAAGCCCCTGATAGGGATTCCAGGCATTAGAAAGAGGAGAAAAGGTCTGATAAGCACTCGAAGAAGGGAAAGAAGTATTCCCTTGGTGACCAGCGTAAAACTGATTCCCTGCCCCCACTGTAGTGAATACAGGGTTCCATCCTGTAAAAGTGGTCGAATTCTGACCTCCAGACCAAGGATTGAAACTCTGGGTCTGAGAAGTAAACGGAAAGGACCCTAAAGAAGGATTGGAACTAGGAATGTGCCCAGTTCCAAAGGG
The DNA here is from genome assembly GCA_034641835.2 of Pinus albicaulis. Lineage (NCBI taxonomy): Eukaryota > Viridiplantae > Streptophyta > Pinopsida > Pinales > Pinaceae > Pinus > Pinus albicaulis. Next base: position 20,614,042 of record CM076575.1, read on the forward strand.
GAACCCCTGAAAAGAAGTTGATCCACTAGCCATGGAAGACATGGGTGTAGATCCAGCTGCAGCAGCGGAAAAAGAAAAAGAAGGAATCCCACTAGTGGTCATTCCGAAACAGAAGGGACCAAAATGAGAAGCATGTGCTTGGGTGAAACCAGAGCCAAACACAGTAGCAATAGAAGCAATCGAAGATAAAGCAATAGTGCCCCCTCCTTCAACAGAAGTAGGAGTCTGAATGCCTGCAGCACTCACAACAGAAGCCGCGTTCCCAGTCGTGGCCATCGAAAGGTATGAATAATACGGAGGATCTTCCAGTCTCTCTGACTCAGGTCCAATGTATTGAACAATGAACGGATAATCAAGAGGAAGAAGAGATGGACCTGACACAGGAGGTTCAGGTACTTCCTCAATTTGAAAATCTTCTTCCTGAGGAAACAAAACTCGCGAGGTGAGCGGAACGCTCCTCTCGGAACCGACACCAGAATCAGCTATGAAACCTTCAGACCCTTGTGGAGGATCTCTCTCCACTGCGTCAGACGTCACAGGGTGGTACCCACCTACTAAATCACTCCTACGCCTTCTCGAAGAAGGCTCTGGACTCTCGGGAGATAACCCCCGGATTCTCCTCGATCGACGAGGCGCTTGATCAGCCACTTTAACAAATTTTAATTAGACTCAAAAAATATAAAGCTAAGCAAGCTAGGAGCAAAGAGAACTCACTATAAGAAAAAACCCTGAGATACAACCAAGCAAACAGCCTTCAAGTATTTCCGCTCCGGGTGATGAGGACCGGACACCAAAATACAGGAAAGCGAAATATAGGACCTCCCGAAAGCAGTCTAGGATAATTACGGCCCAGGCCTACTAGCGAAGGTATCAGAAACAGTTACGCTGACCTCCTAACGACAGCCTTTGCCGGCTCAAGCACCCAAGCTTCGCAAGGGCACCCCCCAGAAGTACCGCTGAAAGTGATGCGACGTCTGCCTCAGGTACCACGGGTATTCCCCCCCGCAGTCACCTGTGTGGAACCTAGGAGTGGCAACTATGGGCACCAATCCGTGTTAGAAGCCGGGCGAAACGCTCTTGAGGTCAGATTCAACTACTCAGAGAGGGGGTATCCCTCTTCTCAGCCTTCACTTCCCCTCGCGCTTGACTCTCTAGAGGAGAGCTTTCCCGGTCCACCTAACGGAGTTGGATTTCACTCAATTAATCAACTTCTATGTTTTGTTTGAGCGGCCTTGGAGAGTTAACTCTCCACTCACCTAATCCAAGGCCCTACAACCTAGCTAGTTGGTGTATGACACTTAGAAAAATTGCTAGTTGATTTTAAATTATATCGCTTATTTTAATCGGCTGTTATGTTAAGTCAAAGGGATGCGGAAATGAAACTTATGGTGTTTTGACGCAGAAAGAAATTAATAAAAACCAAACTACATGCAAATGCAGTTATTGTCTTTCGATGAAAAGTAACTTCTACACAGGTTCTACGAGATTAAAAATTGTATTTTTCTTCTCAGATAACAAACTCACACTCACAAAAACTATGAAAATGATTAAATGCTTAAGTGCACCTGATGCAAATCACTACAAGCATGCAAATTCTAAGATGCAAAATCTCTTAAAGCAGAGTGAAATTTCCCAAAGATCCTTAAGTTTTATCTCTTTTTGGTTGTCGAGAAAGCTAGTTCCTAAAATCAAGAACTCTTAATATGAAGACACCAAAAACGCTTAAAAACAAGAGGAAGAAATCAATGACAACTCCTTTCCAAAATCAAGCCAAAATCCAAAGGCAAGAAACCTCAACAAAGCTTCAAAATATACAAAGAAACGAAAACAAAAATGCAAAAACAAAAGCAAACAACAAAGAAAAATGTTTTTTGAGCTTTTGAATTTTATAAGGGAAGAGTTCGAAAAGACCAAGCAAAACTATAAAACCCCAAGCCAAACAACACTAAATTTCAAGCAAAAACTTCAAAAATGCTCCAAATATTATAGGGCTAACTAGTAGCAAGATCAATATGAGCAACAGAAGACAAGAAAACTCAACCACTCAGCCTAGAAGAATAGTACAACCTTGCCGCAGACAAAAACTTCAAAGAACCAAGAAAGACTCTTCAAAAGTTGCAACAAGACCTAGCCGACTGAACTCAAGAAAACCAACCAAGAAATGGGCAAAAATCGAAGTGCAAAGCAAGACACAAAGGTAGGAATGAGTAAATGAGTAGGAGCTCTCTGTTCTGATGAAGCATAATAGCCAAGAATCCCCAGAAAGAGATCTTGGTACTCGAACCAGAAATGCCAGCACAAGAAACAATACTTTGCCAAAAAGACTAGTTTTCAATCAAACAAGAGAGAGAAAAGACCAAAGACCACTTTCTTCACAATCCAGAGGATACAAAGACACTGCAGGAATAGGTCTCCACAGACAGAAAGGACTAAAAAGCCAAGAAATCCAAAATTTCAAAATCTACTTAGGTATACGCAACTTTACAGCTCAACAACAAGCGTGCATACGCGACTGTGTTAAAGGAAACTCGCGTATACGTGACTCCTTTTAACAAAAAATGCGTGTATACGCGACTGTGTGCAGAAAAACCCACGTATATAAAGGTAAAAAATGAAAAACAAAAAGGATCAAGCCTGGATAAGAAACCAGGACTTCAGTCTGACTGAGAAAGAGTAAATTGGACTAGAAATAAAAGTTAAAACTGTTGGAAACCTATCAAACAGTTGAAACCACCCAATAGGGGAATCACAAGAATGCGATCCCCAGCGGAGTCGCCAGTTCTGTTTTGGGGAAAATTACCCTAGAGGTTTGTTGGGCTAAAAACCTCCACAGAGTAGGGCATGCTACTCAAGAAGGACTCACACAACCATACATGTTCATGGAAAAACTAAATAGAGCAGATCGAGGAACTTACCCGTAGGTCCTACGGTTGAAGCAGATCCCCGCGGGGTCCAAACCCCCAGCAACCCTTCTTCCTTCTTAACCTGAAAGACAAGAAGAAACAAGCACGAAGAACTGGTTGTACAGCATATATCTACTCTAATTGTTAGTGAAATCCATGTGAAACATTAGATAAACCATAATAAATGCTTAAATAACAATATTCTCATATATCCAAGTGGACACTAACACGTATATTTCGGGAACAAGATGGTTCTTCTGTATTATAAATAGCATGTACAGAAATAATGAGTGGAGAGATCACCTGAATCCTTCCACGATCTTCGAGCAGACCGTCGTCCGGATCCGTCTCGCCCTTGCCTCGCTAAGATTCTTTCCGAACTGGTGCATACGAGATGACATATAGAGAGATGAGCATCTCCAGGAAACAAGGGTTTCCTGTAATGAACTGGGAAGTGCAGGAGGCATGGGAATTCAGACTTGGATAGAGGATTCCAACAGAGTATAATATCAATAATTTCTCTCTCCCTTAGGCCATACACATGAGGGGCTTTTATACTCCCTCAAAGTAGTTTCATCAGTTGGAAACAGTTGGCCACGTGCTGGGGTGGTTGAACTACCAGAGTAACCATCAACCCAACTCGAAAATAGGGATTTTTTTTATATTTTTTAATGATTTTAATGGCATACACGGGAAAGTACATGTGGACTCGCGTATACACGCAGAAAAGTCTAGGCATACCCGCGTATGGGAATTTTAACACTGTTTTTTAGTGAATTTTGTCCAAGTCTGTAGGAATGGGTGCCCAAAGCCATAAAAGCAATCATGAATCATATGAAGGTGAGAAATGATGCTATAACAAGGATGTGTAGAAGATGGTGGACAGTCTGGTGAAACTGTCACAGAGATGAATGAAGCTCTTGAGGTGAAGTATGATGGAGAATGCCTTTTAGAGGAGGAAGGTATTGATTTGTTACAGTAGAAAGAATTCATAAATTAATTCATGTTTGGTGTAAGACATCCAGTTGAAGCTGTTATGGAGCAGAAGTATAATGAAAATGTCGTAGTGATATTCCAAGGGGTTAAACAAATGAATTTTTTTAATGAAATTGATGAAAGAATTTTGCAATGTGATGATACAGAAAACAGGACAACTCAGGAGGATTGCCAGAAGAAGAATGAAACTAAGAATGAAGGTTGTGATGAAATGCTGGAAAGATTTCACACGGAAATAAAATTCTTGGAAAGATGTCTTAAGGAACCTGAAGGAGAAATGAAACTTGCAGAACCTAATCCAGAAGAGATTGCAGTTACCATGCATGATAAGGATGAAATGTTTCTAACATTTATAGAGTTAAGTGAATGTTTTAACTCTTCAAATAATAATGTGGTTGTAGGTACAGAAGGAAACATAAATAAATATAATGTTGAAATCAGAGAAATTGAGCAGAAAGTATTTGGAGATGAGATGAAAGATCAGGAGCAGCAAGAAAGTTATATCTTTATAGACATAAACGAAACAAAAGTATTGAACCAGCAGGATAAAGATGAAAGCAGCCAGCAAATCAAAACAGGATTTGCTGAAATCGAGAAAGTCTATGATGGGAGATTGGTGCTTGAAGCATCAAAAGAGGCCAAAAGGTCTTGTATGTTTGAAACTAATAGTTTGTTGATGAATGCAGGTACAACACCGGATGAGAAAGTTGTTACTATAGGGGCAATCAATGACTATAGTTGTGATCAAGGAGAAGTTCTTGATTATTCTTCATTTCAGAAAGTTGAGTGTTCAGCACAATTGGAGACAGAAGCATTAGGCAAATAGGAATTACTTCGAAGAATTGGCAAATGAAATTGTTGGAGAGGCCGATGGAATGTGATTGATAGAATGAGTGATGGTGATGTTCAGCCTGTTCAAGATTCTTTCAGAGTTTGGAGACTAGAAGAATGGGTATCAGTGATTCTACACAAGTCTATAATTCCCGAAATAAAAATGATGTGGTATGGAAAAGCGAGAGTTACATTCAATAGTATTCTGAAAATACTATTCTGGAAATTTTGTGCAAATTTACAAAAAGGAGTTGATACTTTAAAAGACTAGCGGAAAAACAGAGTTTGGAATCCTGGAGGGAGCAAGTCATTGAAACTTGTAGTTGTTGCATTATTACAAAAAAGTGACAGACCTCATAGACAGGAGTCTATGGAAACTTCTCTACATGGGGTGTCTGATGTAGGAGCATCCTGCTTAATTTTCATTATTTATTTGTGTGATTTAGGGGATGATGTTTTTTTAATTATTTTATAAATTATGTACATTTTAAAAATAAATTGAGAGGAAAATATGAGTGTGAGGTTTATTGTAAGTATTCTCTTAATAAATTGAGAATATGAGTTGGAATTGGATTGGATAGATATTTTAGGGATTAGGAATTCTTTAAATGGAACTTGGTTGAGTCAAAGAAGGGATAAAGATATTTTAGGATTTGGTTGAGATATTTGTGGAGGAAATCATGGATTCAAATTAATTCATAATTATGTATAAATGTGAAGCTTTGTGTGAGGATAGAGAGACACAGAGAATGGAATAGGACAGAGAGATTTATAGAGAAATGGTGTGAGAGTTCATGTAAAGGCCGAGAGCCGAGAGGCCCACAAATGTAATATTCGGGAAAAATGATTTGAATTTGTAATTTTCATATTTTATTATAAGCAAGCACTTTATTTGTCTCGACTCCCTCTCCATATTATGTATTAAATCTAAGTAGTTTATATGGGTTTTTGTGTGTATATTTTTATAAAAAGGGAACACACACTCTATTGTGTTCAAGGATCTGTTTTGTGCAGAATCCCTGCATCATCTATTTGGTTTAACTTGCGATGTGGCGATTGGCCCACCACAGAAGCTCCACCCCTCACTGCACAGCCGCCTCCAATACATATCACATATCATATACAACATCATAAAACTTTGCCTTACTGCATAAAACAATCGCCAATTGATAAACCTCACAGATTGCAATGGGCTCCACTTCTCCCTCACACATCATCCTCTAATCAACGCAAATCGCACTTCACGATTTCAAGCATTTACCTTATTTCCAAAATGCTAATTTTTGCGATGAGTGATGCGGGTGGGTCCCTCTCCCCGCACTTTGCAAGTTTTATATTTTAAACCCCCGCTGTTTATAACTTAAACTTAAAGTTTACGATTTACGATGTAGTTTGGTCCCACCTTACCTGCCACGTCATTCTTCCATCCCCGCATGTCACACTTCACATTTTTTAAGAGTTTATCCCCCGCGCTCATAGCTTAAACTTAAAGTTTGCAATTTGTGATGCAGTCCGGTCCCACCTTCCCTCCACGTCATTTATCACTTTGCATCGCATATCCTATTATATTGTTTAAAACTTAAACTCTAAATATTGCGAAGTGTGCATATGTGATGCGGCTTCAGAAGTAAAGTCTATAAGATTTCAATTCCGAGTAAATGGTTTTTTACGCTATTTCATTCGAAAAAGGGTTAAACGCAAAAATAAAGGACTCGGGTCGCAAAAGGAAAAGGGAGGCTGAACGCCACAAAGAAATAGATAGGACATGTCGATTCAAGCTTTGGGGTAGAGATGTAATAGCAGAAACCAAAGGAGCAGCAGACAACACATCAGCACAGTCACTAATCAATGAAAATAGCTAGCGCTGCAGGGCCAGATGTCAGGAATACTTGATTTGCTACCTCTTCGGCATTACTCGAGCTAGTTTCTAACCACTATGTAATCAATAACAGACTGCCAAAAGCCATTGTTGGAAGCAAGGCTTGTCTCATCACTACCTGTGTGTTTCCACTTGTCCAGTTTTTCTTGAATGTAATTACTACAGTAGACAGATTAGCCTACTCAAGTTTTCTATAAATATTGTATGCATCAACAGTATGAAGAGGCTCGGAAGGGGAAAAAACCATTGTAATAGATTATGTTGGTTGTAATCACTCTCTTTTAGATGAATGAATGAGTATGTTGTTTTCCAGATTCTTGTGTTATGATCTGTGGTGAAGTGCTTCTCCCATGTAATTTGTGATTCTTCTATTTTACATATTGTTTTATTTCTTTACTGCGGAAAGAAATTTTTGTGTAGGATTTACCATAGGGTACCACCCTGCTCAGTCTTCAAACAGAACATTATGTTTTCCTCTAAGACTTGGATTCAGAATTTAGAGATAGTCTGCTCTGCAACCAGGCTGAGACGGGAATGTAGAATTCAGATACGGTATGCTCTACATTCCTGTTTAACCTTGATCTCCTCCTCTTTTCCATTTCACAAGTTGTATAGATCCATTGACATGGCTAGCTTGCCTTGTTTCACCTGACCTCAGTTATTCATATATTTGAGTTCGTTTACACTTATTTGAATCCATAGCCTAATGGCCCTCTTCTGCTGCCTCAACCAAATCTTCAAACAAACCCTCATTTCTATAACTAGCCTAATATCAGCACTTACATTTATCAATTTAAGTCATAAAACAAAGAAATCCCTCTCTGAGCCCAAGAAGGCTAGGTCCTAGACTCCAAAGTTGGTTTGATGTTTCCCTCCGTAGTTCTGTCTTCAGCCTTCAGAATTGCAGAGTGCTAACACCAAGTTTTGAGAATGGGAAATTCCCTCCTATCATGGGAGTTGTTGGGGGTATGTCGATAGGTGGCAGGTATGCTCATCTCCCTATTTGCAAGGGTTGTGACCTGCTTCCCTCTGCTTCCTTGGTTGCCTCTTCCCATTGTTTCCGAGCCTTCTCTTCCTTTGTTCTTTTCTCTACTTCTTCTTTGTCTTGTTCTCTTTTCATTATGCTTTCTTCTTCTCTTATCTGTTATTCTACTTCTTTGGCTTTAGCTTCCTCTTCTTCTTTCTTCTTGCGAGCTTCTTCTTCTTGCTTTCTTTTATGTTCCTGTCTCAGCTGCTTTTCCCTCCTTTCTTATTCCTACTGTTTCTTGTGTTCTTCTTATTCTTGTTGCCTTCGGCTCTCTTCTGCTTGTTACTGTGCCAGAGCATCTTGGGTTTTCTTAAGCTCTTCTTCCCTTCATTTTTTCTTGACATTTTGTTGTTCCTCGGTCTCTTCTTCTCCCTTTTCTTGTGTATTCTCCGGAGGCTTTTCACCCAAGGTGTTCTTAGGTTTATTGGATCGATAAGTATATTCTCCTCCCGTTGGTGTCTTTTGCTTCATGGCATCAGCTCTCTCCTGCAGGGTATGGTCATTTTGAGACCGATCTCCTTGGTTTCCATCTAAATCAAATTCCTCTTCCGGGGATGCCTCCCTGAGCGTGTTATACCAGTTCCTCACTTCATCCTCCAAGGTGGTCTCTGTGTGTTGATATGTCTAGTTAAACTTAGCTCGCTTGTAGTGAGCAGGGACGATCCTCTCTGGGTCATAGGATCGGAAATCCAAACACATGAAATTGAAACCCCTTATGTTTTTGTCTTCTGCCTCTACTTCCTTGAATTATTTGACTGTGTATGCACCAATGGTGAGTGGGAGGGTAGGCCAAGGTTTCTTATTACCCTTAATCAGCATCTTGGAAAAACCACTCGTCATCTCGTAGCATACTTCTTGCAACAACAGCTTATCTGTAACGAATTTGGGCAGTGCATGGGGTTGCTTGAAAGATCCAAATACCCTGATGAAGGTGCCTTCTCTAATGGGAAACCAATGGGCTACCTTGATGATATTTTCCATGGCTCTTATTGACATTCAAGGTGGATCTTCCCAGAAGTAATGATGGTACAGTGTGGTAATGAACTTTTCTGAGATTATATTGATGTCCTGCTTGTATTTTGTGTGCCAGTAAATATTTAAATCCTTATGAATCCGGCCTCCAATGACTGCATTCCAGTTATGCACCCAATTATTAAAGTTGCATTGTGAGCATGTTGCACCTAAAAGGTAGGAGGCCATATAAAACTCTGATGCTAACCCTTCTTCTGGTACCTGCGTCGCAGATATATTTTCCCTTAGAGCTGAAATTAATAGATGGGCCCAGTTAAAGTGAGTGTCGTAGGTGGTAACTACGTACATGAGGGGAACCCATGCTCCATTGAAGGTAGTGGCATCCATCCTGCCATACATCTGGCACATCATGGTTGCGACAAACCTATACACTTTCCTCAGACCCTCGGTCTTATATTCCTGATCTTTCTTCCCCTTGAACTTTTCGAGGTCTTCCCACCAGCTCCTTAGGGTGTCCTGTACCAGCACATCATGTGTCGCTACCCACTGGGCATTGAAATATTCTTCTTTACTAGGGAGTGAATAATATACTTCAGCATCCCCTGGGGACAGGTTGGGGAAGGCTTCTCCGACATGGTCTCGGATTACCTAGTGCTTTGTGTCCACCTTTTGGAGGATCCATTTGATCACTTCCGCACTCGGGAATATTGGAGGGTGGGAAGCCACATAGTGTAGTTTGGATCTCTTCACCTATATATATACATGTCGGTCTAAAAGGTCCTCTGGTAATTCCTGCTTTGTGAATTCTCGATAAAGTTCATACCAGGACATCTTTTCACCCTTCCCAAAAACATGGGTTGTGTCTCCGTAGATAGGAGTCAGTGGTGGAGGCACGTCACCCTCTGGTGGGTCCACTTCTAGCCTCTTCTACCGTCTGTGAAATTCCAGGGGCCCCATGTCACTTGAGGTCGAAGAGATAGAGATGCACTCGAGCTCAACTTCAATATCACATGGCATATTCAAAAAAAAAGTCCCACAATAAGACAAATGGCATGGAGTCAAATAGGGAAAAATACCTGACTAAACCAAATAGTGCCCTAACCGGTCCAGGAGGCTAAGTGATCAGCAAGGTAGGTTGCACCAGAGATTTCTAGGTCGTTGTGACTTGTATAGGTCACAAAGGCTTCGGTCTGGAAGGGATGCGACCTGGTGACCTAGTCGCGGGGTCGCAGGGTCACATCTGCATGAAAGATCAGACCTTACGACTTGGCGACCTAGTGACTAGGTCACGAGGTTGCAAGGTCACGAAGTCACGAGGTTTCATTAGGGCTTTTCTGGGTGAAAACAGGCTGGTGCGACCTATGAGGAAAGTGGGGAAAAAAAAAAAAAAGGAAGGGAATCAAGCTTGAAGGGACCATAGGAGGTTTAGGAATGGATATCTAAGGTAGAAGAGGGTAGAAAAAGGGGCCAGAGTTGGTCTACGCATGGTGGAATGAGCAGGAGAGAAAATGAGCCTTAGAGGGAAAAATGGTCTAAGGAAAGAGGCTACTGCTGATAGGAATCTAGGATTATTAATAGCTTAGCTAGGGGAGCAAGGTTAGGTAGGGTCAGCAGTTAAAAGAAACAGAAAATGTAGAAATAAAACATGCTCCAGTTGTTCTGTCAGACACTTCATGAACTGCTTGATGCAGGTCGAATGCGACCTACGCGACCCTTGTATATATAAATGGGTCGCACGTGCGGGCCTTAATGACAATCGCAAGGTCGCATGGGAGGTTATTTGCATACATTTGCGACTTGGTGTCTTGGGGGGTCACTGGGTCACATGGTCACGAAGGTAAGCTTCTTAAATAGTGTGAGACCTAGCGACCTGGCAACTTTGGCTAGGTCACAGGGTCGCTAAGTCACAAAAGTTCGAAGCTTGAGGGAAGTGTGACTTTGTGACTTTACTTAGAATAAAACACCTAAAGCGAGCTTTTGATCTGAGATTACCTGTCCAAGGTGGACTCTTGAGGCCTAGGGTTGATGCTAGGTAATGATCCTGTTCTCAGAAAAAGCAACAGGGGCTCTAAAATTTTAGACTGATGCCAAATTTCGGAGGGTGTTGTAGCGGCTACAACAAGACAAAAAAGTTATTTAGGAAAATCCAAAAATTCATATAGAAGTCCAAAGGTCACATTAGAAGTCCATGAGTCATTAGGGTAACTCAAGAGTCATAGGGGATATGAAAGGTCATTCCTCTTTTTATAAAAGAAAAATCATAACTCAAGCAAATGGATTTGGAGGCTTAGCCTTTGGAGAGCTAGCCATGGCTTCTCTAGCTTAGCATAGGACAGAAGATCATTCTTTGGAGAATCAAGAGCTGACTTAATGTTCCACTATTGGAGCTAGTGGCTCGCCATTGTAACTATGTACTTGGATATTTCAGCTAATAATTAGAAGTTTGTTGAGCCAACACATTTTCATGCATGTATCGTGAATATTGTAATATTATTCTTTATATGTTTGTGGTAGATGTTTTGCTCATATGTACTAAGGAAATTGAACTACTTCATTGGCTTTGGTACTTATCTTGTTGAATGTGTATGTTGTATTTGCTTTAATGTTCATTGTGTCTATGTGAACTATTTCACTAGATAACTAGCAAATATTTTCTTACTCTCGTGTCCCTTTGTTAGGATAATACTATTAACTTACTTCTAGAGACTCACTCTCACTTCCCTCTCGTGAAAGTCTCCTTCTACACATTGTAATTGGTGTTTCACATCGTCAACGTACTTGCTAATTTCAAAGGTTATGTGCATACTCTCTTATGTTATTCATTGCAGCTAAGGAAAACCTTTAAGTTATGGTGGTCGGGCTGATACTCTGAATGGGGCTCCTGCTCCAAATGGTGTGAGGTCTAATTGGGGCTTCATACCAGGGAGACCCCCTTCATTGACATATTTCTATACCGTCAACAAGTTTCCATGAATCGAGCAGGAGATTTTTGGAAATATTTTTTTCATTGATGTACGTCATCACAAAATTGTACTTGATTGGCTACTAATCAAACAAAGCTATGTAACTGTTTCAAACCAGCTTGTGACTGAAGCTTATCCTCTTCAGTCTGAGAGGGCTCTCTCAAAGGGGTTTATGATATTAGATAATGATGAAACTAGATGGCTAACTCTATTTGAAAAGTAACTTGATTTTGATGTATGTAGGTTGAAAAGAATACAGTTCTGCAACCATTGGGCTTATGGAATCAACAAATCAGTAGATTCAGTGGCAAGGTTTCTTGACATGGAAGTTGAGGCAGATAAGAGTTTTTAACAAAGGCAAATCACACATAGAACATAGGGCAACACAGTCATTTCATCAATAAAGGAAGTTAGAGCATAAACATATGAATTCTGAGTAATAAAGATGAAATCTACTGCAAGTGGTACACATAAAAATATATATCAGAAAGGCATTAAAAGCTCCATGAGAATCTCGGGTCTGTCAAGAAGAATTCCTTTGTATTACTGATATAAGTCAAAATACATAAAGCAGCAGTAGTGCAAAAAAAATCTCCAACCCTTTACAACTTCGATAATCTTCATTTAAATAGACCTTCTTACATCAGAGATGATCTGCCTCTTGGCTAGATTCATCGAATTCTTCTAATGACACCTTACATAATAGAAAAACATGTCTTTTAATCAGAAAATGACAGTTATACTCTAAAACATTCCTTTTCCTAATAGGACTCAAATTCCTATTTATTACATCAAACTACCTTATCTCTTAAAACAGTTACATATCTGACAACTAATGCTTCACATGTTTGAATAAGCTATGAAATAGCTCATCACTACTTGACATCTTAAATATGCTCCTCATCATATGGAAACAAACCCTATTTTTCAGTAAAAGAGGACCCTATCTTCAACGAAGGCTTCAGCTGATGAGCTATATCCATTTCATGATATTCAAGTCATAAATATTTTCTGGAAAGGTCCCTTGGCCTATTGGATGTGTCCACCTGTCTAAAAATTCTTTTAAAATGCTCATAAACTTCAAAGACAGCTCACTATGAAAACAGGGCAGTTTCGTAGCATGCTTTCGTAGCGTCCAAAAAATGACTTCTTCACTCAAAATTTTTGCTTCTTTGCTCTTGCATGTTGTCCATCATGACATGACACTTCATCATCACCATTCTCCCCTCTTGAAATCTACAAAAAGTGGTTTTAAAGGAAAAAATACAGCTACAAAAATTTTCGTAGCGTTTTCCTGGCTTCATCCTAGGAAACGCTACGAAACTGTGGAAAACTGTGTAATTTCTAGATTTTGACCTTGTTTCAAAAATGTACCTTCCAGCTATATAAAATTGGTTTTCAACATGCCATTAACCTCTTAAAACATAGTCAAACTCAACTTAAGAGCCTTGAGATGTTTCCTCTTCATTAATGATGAGTTGAGCTATGGGTTCCTCAACTACAGTCATCTTTAAACCCTTCTTCTCCAGCTCCTCATGGATCAATTCTAACTTCCCTTGGAGGTCTTTGACTTAGTCCTTCAGTTTTTTGTTGCTAGATTTAAAGTGCAGGTTCATTCTTCTAACATGCTTCACCTCTTTCCTCAATTGCATAGTCCATTTGATTAATTGTTGTGTACCATCTAAGGTCTTTGACACACTTTCAACCTGCTCTTCCCAAATCTCTTTAATTTTCTCAAACTGCACTTTTTGGACATTATGTTTCCTTGCCTCTTTCTTCAAGACTACTATTTCATGATTTTCTAACTTCAAATTCTCCTCAAGAACCTCAAACTCTATTTTTTCAATAATTTTCTCCTTTCCTTTCTTTTGCTTGATGACTGATTCTTTTTTTGTAGGTTTATGAAAGGTTAATAATGCTTGGTAATGGTTGGGTAGTTTCAGTGACCTTCTGAACTTCTTTACTGCTTTCCAAGAGTTTTCTAGCATGTCTTGTCATGGGTTTCCTAGCCTGAAACATAAAACCTACATCCTCACCTTCAAACTCTAACTTCTTTGTTGATTTAGCTTTCTTGAGCTTCTTTCCTCCCTCATCTATACCCTCAACTTGGACTATGGGAGTCTCTTCAATATCAATAGCATGCATAATGTCTTCTAAATTTCCCTTAGCCATTTTTTGGCTTCTTGTAATCCTTTTGCTGCCATGTTTACTCACATTTGGCTCTTGTTTTGCAGGTATGCTCATAGTTTACTTTTGTTTTGCAGGTGAAACAACAGGTGTATCAAGTTTCTGCAATTGCTTTGTTTCCATGATTAATAGTTCATTTTGCTCTGCCCCTACTGGTTCACTTTGTTCTGCCACTGAAGGTGATGTTATAACTCTAGGTTTAGGAGTTCTTTTAGGGGTGATGGCATCCACTTCAAAACCACTGACAAACATAAAAGAAGACCAGTCTCTGCCTAGTCTTTTTAACTCATCTAAAACCGGCAACTTTATTAAACCATGATGAAAAATTGAGGTCTCACTTCCTTCAGATTTAGCTTGAAATTTATCTACCATTTTTTCTAAGCTTTTGTATAAATAAAAAGGTATTTCAAGATATTTCTTACCAACAAAATGTAGCAGAAGCTTGAAGTGGTAAGAATAAACCTTATGATACCTCCCTTCACAAGTGAAGTATTTCTAAATGATAAGCAATAGCTTTGAGAAATTATCTTTCATGTAGCTCCTTGGAATGGCATTTGTAAGGTAAACCTCACTATGTTCTGGCTTGATAAATTCTTTACATTCCTACATGTTGAATTTGAAACCTTTGAACCATTGTTCTTCTCCTCTTGGAATTCATGTTGTTGCTGCAATATTTTTTGGAGTTATAGTGAGGTTCGGCATTCCCACTTTTGTAGTTGTCCCATTGAAATTTAGGGAAAATTATTTAGAAACATGTACATGGCATCCTTGCAATCTTTGGCAAAACTGAAAACACCATGTTCTTCTGAAAACTTCTGAAGATTTTGGGTCTTCATTTATCAGGTTCATGTCTCATGGCTCATATCTAAGACATTGGCCACCTTTGTTGGTCTTCCTCTTTGCATCCATGGTACTTTTATGTCTTCTCTGCCTCGCTTGATCAGTGATACCTGCAAACCTTTGAAAATTCTAGCCACAGCTTAGGCTTAGTGAAATAGCTCTCCAGAGCTCAATAACATGTAAAGAGGGAGTGGAGAATGACAAATGACTCAATTGGGAAAGATTTTAAAGTTCGATGACAACTCATGGCATAATTATGACTCTTACATAAAATGGTAATAATGACTTCAACCATGACCATTGTACCTTGATTTAACCCTAATTAACTCGAATGGCATCTATCCTAACCCTTTCAATCATTGACTAACACCTAGCAGTTGTTTTGAAAAGACAGACAAGAATACCTCCTTTCATAGCGTACTTAGTGTATTTCTAGGCAGTTTCGCTACGAAAGTATTAGCAGTTTCGTAGCGAAAAGTGCGTTTTTTCTGTGTAATTCGCTACGAAAGTAGGGATTCTTGGCTAAAATGACCTTTTCGGAGTTGTATGCTTAGGAAATGAAATATTTCAGGAAATAATGACTGATGTGACATGAAAAGACTTGAATGGGGGTGGGTTTGGACCTTAGGATAAGATAATAAGAAAATTTTGAAATTTTCCTTAACCAAGTAATGAAAAATGAATTCGATGACCATACCTTTGACATATGAACCTCTAAGACTATGTCAAATGATGTTTCATTTTATTTTGAATGATAACAATGTCAAAGATAAGAAACATATATTTGCAAGACAAATATTTCAATATGGAAATTGTTGGAAATATCATTTTTTAACTTTTGATGCCCAGTTTGGATACCCTATATTTGAATTCCTTTTTACTATAAATACTTAGATCAAATGGGAGAATATGATATATGGTTGAAAAGCTTATTCTGGAGCCTTTCCAACAATATGGCACTCCCTCTAAATTTATAGCAATGAGGAGATATGAAAGATTCTACCGAGTCAGCCAAACCTAGAAACTACATTTTGGCCCAACTAGTTTTACAATTTGGCCCTATACGTGAACACTGAAACATTATAAATAAAGGATAAATTAGTGCATTTTAATAATATCCAAGCAATAATATAAACTACAAGTGCACAAAAGAGATTTAAAGTGTGCAAGAGGATTTAGGGAGTATTCTTAGGGTCTAAAGGTGCACTAAATGAGTCTAAATAGTTTCTTGGAGTGTTAGGGCTATGTTATGAAGGACTGGGCCTATGATGTTGTGAAGTGTGTTATTTTTGGGGTTGTGATGTTGTGAAGTGAAATAGCCTGGGATTATATTCTGGGAGTGATACTACAAGGTTTGCTACGGCATGAAGGTTAAATTTGAATAGGGTTTGAAGCTATGTCTAGAGAATGAAGCAAGGAGATCTACTGCATAATTAAAGTTAAGGGTATGGTGACACTATGAAATTCATGTGTGGAGCATGTAGGTGAAATTAGAAGTACTATGTGTAAGAATACCTTAGGTTGGTTCCTATACAGAACTCGTGAAGTTGATGCTTAGGCAAGGAGATTGGTGTCTCCAATATGTTGATGTCTACACAATATCTTATTGAGCTGGTGCTCAGCTAAGGATATTGGTGTCTCTAGTAGGTTGGTTCCTATAAGCTTTGTTACAATAGGTCGGTTGCTATAAAAATTTATGTTAACACCAGAAAATCATACACTCTAAAAGAGCCCAAAAGTCACCCAAGAGAGCATACAAGTGAAGATTTTCCAGCTAAAGACATTATGAAAGTTCAAAATTTTAATTTATCCTAAGGTTTCATATATAAAAATTGGACAAATCAACATATTTTAAGGAGTAAAATATAACCATACATATTTTTCTTTGAAAGTCATGCGGTCAAAGAAAAGTTTGACTCAACAGATTCGGGACCACTTCCCACACTTGGAAGATGATTCCCTGACATGTGCCAGTCAAGGACAACTGAATTCAAGTTGCCATGAAGATATGCAACCCTCAATGGAATCATCTTGTCTTACTCTTAATTCATTTCCATTCATGAACAAAGAGAGGGAAGATGGATTCAAAAATGATATATAAACAGTGTTAGCACTTCGTATTTTTCCTAAGTTGAGAAGGAAATTTTAAAGGTAACCACAAACCACTTTTAAATCTACGATCTAGTCCTTCCAGCTTTAGAGAGGGCTCTCTATGTATGATTTAATTTATGCTTTCAGGATTTTATGATAGATATTAAAGTTCAAGATATATTTTTTAAAGTTTTGGTTGTCAAATGAAGGAAAATTCCATTGGGCATGAAGTCATTAAAATTCTCAGTAATCAATGACAAAATAACAAAGTAGTTGAAACAGGGCGAGGTAGGGAAACTCCTAGATCTTAAGATATTTTATGGTGTGGTTGAGATGAATAAAAAGATGATCAATTAAATATAAAGCATACTTAAATGAATTTTATATTTAATCTCAGAAGGAAAACATTAGGATTTTTTTAAACAAGCGAGAGCAGAGTACAAAAAGTAAATTCAGCTCTTTATCTTGTTACAACAACTATGAAAGGAAATCCATGTGAAAACTCAGAAAAAATAAAAAAACATGAGGAAAACGTCATCATTTGTTTGACACAAGAATCCTGGAACAAAACTGCCTCTGTATTTCTGAAATTGATTACTTCAAGTAAAGTTCATAGCTTACAATAAAAAGTTTCTTCTCTTTTTCATTATCCAACCCTTTCTAAGTCCTTTAAAAAAAAAAATTGTAGAGTGTCTCTCATACTCATTTCGGACTTCAAAATAAAATCATTTACAAAATAATATCTGTTAAAGATACAAATATTTCAAAAATAGAACAAAATAATAGGAAATCTAGACTAATTTAGATGTTGTGTTCACATTTCGAGGAATATTGTTGCTGATTGTGGCTATATTTATGCATCTTCTATTTTGTTGTTCCAAAACTGTAGAATTCCAGTTATATTTTACTGAACGAGCTCCAGAAGTTTATCCCATATTTTTTCACTTGTAATAGAAAATTTTACCACACTTCGAATTCTTTCATCTACTTTTGTGTATGTCTGAAAATTTTCCTTATTGAGGAATAGATGATGGACTTCATGTTGAATATGGAGATCATATTTTAGGCCTTCCAAGAAAGCTTCTCCAGTTATTTTCCCTCCTACTTTGGTAAATTTGGAAGTATCTACAGCTATATAACATAACCTTTACTGGTATTTATCTAATGGGATCAATTTTCCATTAGAGGCCTTTAAAGCTGGGAGTCCTTTCTCCTGTAATGTATTAAATTTTTTGTTAAATATTTTCACCTGTAATTCAAATTCCTTGCATTTATTCTCTAGTCGTATCATAAGGTTATTTTTAGTATAAACTCTCTTTACTTCCATAAATGTGGCTATCCTATCTTGAATTTGGATTTATTCAAGTTCATCTTTAGTTTTGGAGTTAAATATCTTAATAATCTTGTGTACTTCTGTTGGCCTATGTTCAATATCGGATTTCATTTGCTCAATTGTTGCCTTGATATTTTGTACTAGTTCTTTATCCTCAAACATAATTTGAAATGATGGCCACAAGTTGTCTGTGAAATTAGCATTAATGTTCTGCCATATACTTTGTTTAGTTGCTGCCAACATTTGTGTTGTAAAAGATTGATTCTCATTTTTTGCAATTTGTTGAGTCAATTTGAAAATTTTATGTATTTCTGCCAAATATGCATTAACTGATTTTTTCTTGTTTTCCTCCAACTTTGACAGTGTTGTCATTAACTTTTCATTTTCCTTATTTTTTAATGGTAATTCTCCCAAATATTTGACTAATTTGTCAGAACAATCTAAAGTAGATACTTGTCACTATCTGTTTTACCTCTTGCTGTGTCGATGTATCTGTTGCTACCAATTGTTCCTTTTATTTCTATAATTCCTCCATGTTTGTTTCCATTTTCTGAATCTAAACATTTTGGTCAACTATTATCTTGAACATATTTTCTTTCTCTATATCCAGATTGGTTACTTATTTGGCTTGAGGATGCTCTGTGGTTGGAAGTTTGAGTTGTTTCCTGAGAGCTTGAACGTATGCATTTTAATTGTTGATCATCTCTTCAACTTCTTTAACATTCCCAGGTCCAGGATCAACTTCTTTAAATCTTCCAAAGATTTGGTCCTAGTTTCTTTGGCCAGAGAAGACATTATTTATATCTTCAGTTGTGAATGAATATTATTCAAAGAGATTTGTAACTTTGAGGCAACCATAGCTGAATTTGTCAATGATGAATAAATCATCTCACTTGCTTTCTTATGAAAATCGATTTGATCAATTGCATGAACCTTCTTAATATCAATATAAAATGTTGAAGCTTGGTAGTCTTATGCGCCTCTAGGGACTAGAACTGTAGGTTCTAGGAAAGCTAATTAGAACTATCCCTTTTCTGTGTTAAATGAAAATATCAACCTTTGTTGAGTAGTATCAGTTTGTTTCCAAAACTATGAATATGTTGTAGCTTTAAAAGCTTCATTTTTATTCTTGATCTAGTTGTATCTTGCAAAAATATTTTGTTGTGTTCCCATATGTGTTACACAGCATTTTTTCATTGTCCCTGCAATCCCCATCCCGCACATTGAAGGGCCATTTATGTGACTTATAAGAAGTTTCATGCCTTGCAAAGACCATCATTGCATTCCTTTGCATGAGAGTAACATTCCTTCTGTTAACAATTCCCTGGGCAGAGCTTCAAAAACCCCTGTTTTTGCCTTGGCGTGAGTAGCCAATTCTACCCTCGCGCCGATGTGGAAGATTAACACTGGGCCCCGCGCCACCTGGCACTCTGTCCCAGTTAGACACCCATGCCGAGAAGTTTTGGGAATGTTTTTTAAAAATAGAGGCAGATTTTCCATTCCAACCACCTCAAGAATGAGTCATTAGGAGTGGTTGAACTAAATAACCATGGACTCCCTCCTTTATTTAGTAGTTTCCACATCCCTTGGAACTCTCCTAAAGGATAGGACTCTCTCCCACCTTTGTAGGGATCCCAACCTCCTCCTTTTCCTCTATAAAAGAAACTACTTCTCTTTGCATCAACTATCTGAACACATTATAGCAAAGTAGCTGACCAGCTGAATAGCTGAACTTCGAGAACTGGTACTGTAGTTGAATAATTGAATCATTGAGAAGGTAGAACAAGGAAGAACTCCATTGAGAGAGCTTGAGATCACCCCCTCATCCTGAACCCCGCTGGAGGAGACCACAACGTCACAGCTTGGTTGTATCTCTTCTTTATACTTAATATATATACGTGACTATTGCCTGGTTCCCATTTTTGCGTTGTATCTTTATTGAATGAAAATATGCTTAGTCCTCTTTGACTGACTAGTAGTTTTGGATGGAATTATCATGTTGTATGTTGCTCTTTCTTTCTGATCTGTGTGTAGCTGTCTGAGCATGATCGCGGAAGGATTGTGACTTTCCAAGGCAGGAGCGAGAGGCCTGCATCACCACTACAATTGCAGCGACAACGTTGGACCCCAGGTAGGCCATTCTACCGTGTCTTCTTTCCATTCGAATAACTAGGAACCTACACTCTAGCACGTCTCCTTGTTTCTAGACCCACTCTAGGGCTAGAGGGATCGTCTCTTTCCGTAGAGAGGATTTACCTGGATAACAATATGAGATGTCGAAGATATAGGTGACTGTGTTAAATATTCAACATGTGAGAAAGTGTGGACTTGTAAACCTAATAGAACAAATGTATCCTACTCTTGTGTTTCCTTCTCTTCTGATTATTCTTCTTGACTGGTGGTATATGTATCATCTTTAATGTCAATGATAATTTTTTACTTAGGATCTGTCTTCTTTCTTCTCTTGAAAACACTAAAATATTGATAATTTGAGTATCTGGGAGACATGTTTTCCCTTATTATTTTGGCTTCCTTATCCTTTGGAATAGGATTTTGCAGAGAATTTTGGCTGACAATATGTTATGCAGCGTCACTACTCCTAATTGGCATACTTCTCTATCTTTGGTCTAGGTGTATGTGCATATGGAGTGGTTTTCTGCTCAACTCTCTTTTTTGAATTCCAAATGGATCATAAGACCATGTGAAGCTAAACTTAAACTTCATTTTCCTTAGTATTTATTCTATTTCCTTTGTTGTTGCTCTGGCATTTACAATGTAAGGCCCAACTTGTGCTTTCAATTTGAACTGCGCCTTGTTTTTTCTTGACACAAAATATAAGTCATCCATATTTAGCATATGTCTAATGTATTCAAGAGCAAAAATTATCACTAGCACAAACAATGGAAATATGTATGGAGGAAGCTCACACCCATAGATATGAACCTTTGTATAATTCTGGTAAAGATACCATTCTCCCACTTTAGCTTGTTCTGTAAGATGCAAAAACTTCCTAATTTATGTTGAAATTCTTGGTATAACATCATTTCCAAGAAGACACAAGAATGTGTGTAAAAATTGATCCATAAAATCACTGAATGAAAAATATTATGAATTCCTTCTGACTAAAGAAGTCCAGTGGATTACTGATAATTGACTTCCCTATTCATCCATCCTTTGTAGCTGAAACTTGAACCTGACTGCTTGATAGAATAATATTAAATACACTAGGACTAATTGGTGTTTGAATTCTCCTTCAGCTTTAAACTTCAGAAATTGTTCATAAATAATATCTGATAAATACTGACTGTAATTGAAAAGAACTAAAGGATTTTGACCAGCTGGAAATACTGACAAAAACCCTAACACTACCTCATCTACCCACTAGTCTGAATGATAACCTAATAGGAAAGTCACCATGGAAATAACTTTCCTTGACATCTCAGGGGAAATTGAAGCAGAGTATGGGGGATCAGTTCTAGGCAATTCAGAATTTTCAAGCAAAAAACATTCAAAGATATGGGCCCATTGGGAGAAGGTAAGATTTTGGTATATCTCCATGAGCACATAAATTGAAAATGGGTGTAAAGAGGCTTGGGGATTTATTTGAACGATTTGACATATAAATTTTGGGGTAACTAAGAACAAAACTTCATTGTTATGAGAAATTAATGCTTTCTGGATGGGGAGGTACTTAAGATGACACCAACTAACGAACTCTAGAAAAATAAGGGTCTAAGGAAATATAAATTGAGGAAAATTTGATTCTTAGATGCTTAGATCATTGTTGTTGTCCAAAAAAATTTGATTTTCCCAATTTCGGATCTCATATAAATCAAAATTGCACTAATTTTCTCCTATCTTGTACTAGGTGTCGACCAAAGGGGACTTATCTAAATCAGGTACAAGAGATGTCATGGGATTCTCACCACCTTCTTTCCTTTTCCTTTGTGTGAATACATCTTTGATTTTGAAAGGAAAATTTAATAAAATTGTATTACCAGATCGTTCTTCGATCAACTACAGAAGGAGAAAACTATGCAGAAAGCGTTGACGAACTTAAAAATTCTTTGGAACATGTGTAAATGAAACAATTAGCAAAAGAGATAATGCATGCTTGAAATGAGGTTTTAAAATGAGAATTGAGGGGGATCAACAAAAAATTTACCATTTTGGATCATAACATTTATTGAAATTCATACGTTAGCGGGGAAAATTTAATGGCCAACGTCTATATCACTATTGGCAGGAGATTTGAAAGCTAACGGTCAGGTGACATGGACGATGGTATGGGTGATGGGTGGCATGGCGAGGAAGGAGTGGGAACAAATAGGCGGGAAAGACATTGGAAGGTGGTTTTCGAGGGGGGTGGGGTAGGAGTGGTAAGTGGTAAAGGGCGTAGAACCCTTGAAAACCCTGTGGAGCTACCACGTTAGCTGGGGTGGTTTCACGGTAAACCACATTTCCCCCCCCCCCCCCCCCCCCCCCCCCCTCTTCCCGTTAAGTCCCTAAAGTTTTGGGGGGCGTCCAAAAATCGTCCCCTGTCATTGATCTAGGTGGGGATGATATCGACCATCCAAAATTAAAAACACTTTATAAAAAATGACAAAGTGTCATGTCAAATTTTTTATTTCAAACTTAAACAAAATTAAATAAAATTTGACAATTGGTAGCATTTTAACTATCGCGCCTCTTTGGGGATTTTATTTTTATTTTTTATTTCTATTCATACCCCTTTTATTTTTATTTTCTTTCAATTTTATTTTCTATTTTTTGTTTTATTTTGTATCAAACAACTTAAAATGAAAAAATTATTTACATCATCCCACTCGTATAAATTATTAGATAGTCATACCTTGATCACTATATTTATAAGACCATAACAAACAGGCCATGGGAGAACCAAAACAAGAGACATTGTTATGCTAGCCAAATTTCTATCAGAGTAACACCACATTTCATTGTTGAAGAAGAAGAAGTAAGAGCATTATCATGTTGGCCATATTGCTTCTAAGCAATCCATCATCCTAGTGAAAGAAGAAGAGTCCACCATTGAGAGAGTCTTCATACTTATTTTGAGAGACGGGAGAAGCTTACAAAGAGATTGAGGAAATGAACCTCCTTGTTGAGGATTTTTAAGCACCATAACTCAAAGAATTATCTTCAAGTGTTTAGTATTCATCTTCTACCACTAGCAACCAATAAAGGGAGCCTTTTTCCATTATTTCGTTGACTTGTTTTCTTCATTAACCATTATTTGTGTATTTATCTCTTTGTTTTAGTTTATGTTTATAGATGCATTTTTTTCACCATTTTCACTACTTTATTTATCTCATTTTATTCACTAACAACACCAACTCTATCTGTATTCCTTTGCGGGTGTTGTACCTTAAGAGACAATCCCTTAGTTGTGATAAGGAATCCAGGCTTAAGACATTTATATAATTATGTCACAGAAATATTGGTCTTTGTTTAATCACCTCCAAATATTTATCATTAAACCCTCAAAAATCAAATACAACGAATAACCCACAATGTTATTATCTACTGATATAGAATGAAATGATCAGAAGAACATGAAAGGAAGAAGCCCAAACTGATATGTTGTTGTACAGGATCTATCACCTCAAACTTCAGAAGAATTATAAGAAAAGGAGCAGTTAAAATTAAGGAGCATCTATTAAGGGTTTTAACTCTTATTTACACACGTAAAAAGAGACCTGCAGCTTCATTACTTCATTTTATTCAGAGACAAAAAATACACCATGTAAACCGAAAGACACATCAATATCAACAAATGCCAGAAGCTTGCTTTTCATTCATTAATAATTTGAAATCTGAGTACAAAAAAATTGTTGTCTGAAGGTCCCAAAACTCGGAACCTATAATGAGATTTTTTTCTCCCCTTTTATTCTCCCTTCTCAACCTAACTAATTAACTGTAAAACAAAATCAGTTGAATAACTGAGTTTTCTAATATTCTAACAGCTACAAAATTATTTATCTATTCAAAATAAACTAGATTTTTTGAACCCAAACCCTTTACAAATATGGTTAAACATAATCACGGGTTCTTTTCTCTTTTAATTAATAAGAGAAATTAAACAAAAAGTCTTCGACGTTTTACATTTTTCATATGGTACTAACGCTGAGGTGGATAATATATATATTTGGGTCTTGTACTTTGTATTCAATTTATGATATAAAATTAGTGGTTTCACAAAACCCAAAACCACCTACGGGACCACCTCTAGCATTTTATGAAAATGATAAGGGTGGTGTCGTAATGAACGTCAACCGTTGATTTTTGATGAGTAGTTTGGGAAAAACTGTTTTGCGGGGCCACTCATTGTCATAAACTTCCTTCCTTTCGTGCTTCCGTAAATCTTTGATGCAACGATTTCCCTTCCAGCTATGTCTCTGCATTCTTATGGAAGACACATTTGATGCACCGCAATTGTCCACACCTTCGTCATCTTCTTTGAGTCCGATGACACAACCTCCAGATATTAATTTTGATGTTAATGTCAGAAATTCAAGATTTTGAAAGGCTTCCTTTGTTGTCTGCCCGTTCAAAGGAATAAAGCCCCTTCAGTCTGAGTATAGTCTTCTCCCTGAAAAATTGATTCAACATTCTATGATAAAATAACTTGATGAAGAAACTTGATAATCATGCAAATCGAATTTCAATAAATAAAACCCAATTTTGCAAGACGTTTATGGAAAAATTGGCCTTTGAAGAATTGGTGAAATATCTTAAACGGATTTGAATTTTTTCAAAATTCTCACAATAAAGTCAATTGGGGTTACTCTGCAAAAAACCCATGTCGCAGATTCTTGAAATTGTTATTCGTTTGCCCGAAATTTGAAATCGAAAATCCTGTGATGGGAATGTCTGCATTTTCTGAGATTTTTTATAAGAAATCTCAAAGCCTAGATTATTCGGCAGTGAATTTTTCAATGCCCAGTTCATTAATCCAAAATAACTATTTGGGTTTCCCAAAATTCCAACACCTAATTCAAATCAGGAATGACTGCTCCAAATATCCACTAAATAAATTCCAAACAAGTTATTACCTTAACATTGACTATTTCAAAACCTTCTGCAATTGTTTCAAATACCTTCTGAACCAACAAATACAAAACAACCCACTATGTCTCCCAAAATTCCAAATGCCACTGAATCAATCCAAAACAACCTACTCAGCTCTCCAATCACTGAGGATTAAATGAACACCAACACCTACATAATCTTTCACAATGCAAAAATTAGTCTTACCCTTGCAATGTACTTAAATCACCCAATAACAGATTTCTCGGGCACAGTACTTCAAATGCCTTTAAAACATTTTTTTTATCTCAACTATGACTTCATATGTAGAATTGGATAAGCATATTTTCATTCTTTCAAGGAACTTTTCCAATATCATTTATTTCGAGCAATTCCTCTGTTTTTCTAGGCGTCTTTTTATTGATATGTTGCAGAACAGCATTCTCCAAAATATGATAGGGCATAATATTCCTTCCAGCTTCGTTGACAAGTTTTGTTCATAGAAAATGCAAGGGACAGGATCAATTTGTGACTAAAGAAAAGGTAACCCGTCCTCAACTAGGGAATTGTATTTTTAAGCAACTAAAATTTCTTCAATGAAGCATCTCCCTACCTTGGACTTTTTCCACCTCCATGAAGATTCAAACTTTCATGCTTGCACCTTTTAATTTGTTGACACATTGAGCCATGAAACACATCCAAGACATGAGACGAGGAGAATCGTTGAGCAACATATCTTGAGCTTGTGATTATCTTCTTGAACGTGTTCCAGTTCTTCTTAAATTTGTAATAATTGTTCCTCAGCAACCTTGAATTGCTCAGAACTTCTCTTGACTTTTAACTGAGTCAAATTGTGCTACAACAGCGGGGAACAACCAACTGCTAAGGAGTTGTCTTTTGGTACACCATTGCTATGAAAACACTACTACATAATTAGTGACCATATTGTTTTCTTTTCTTTAATCTAACAATTGTGTTTGCAGGACCCTCTCTCTACATCATCACCTTACAAGGCATTTAACATATCTCTGGAATTTTTGGACCTTTCGTCAGTGGTGAGAAAACTTGCTTGTTCATATTTTCTTGTAGATCACACGACTTTATCTTAGAAAGTCGCGCTTCCGCGTTTGTGCATAGAAAAACCTATGTGGTTTCTAGAAAACGAAAAACACCTTGTAATTTCACCTTTATCAAGTGATTGGCAACCTTTAGTGAATTGCCTTCACCTCTGCAATTTTTTTCTAGTCAGTTTAGATTTCCTAGTTACTTTACGAATCGCTATTAATGGAAAAATTGGATTATCTTTCATTTTTATTTTGCAGTTCACACATAGCTTAATTAGGGAGAAAAGCAAGTGTCCAAATTCCACATATGTTTTTCAAACTATTTTTTTAGTTTCTGCAAATCACATAACTTAATTAGTAAAGGAGTAAGTGGCCTATCATCCACAAATCTTGTTGATATATAAAACATTTTTTCCATTTCACTAGTTTTGGGACTCAGGCCAAGTGTCATTACGGAAAGTAAGTAATATTTGCTTCCCTTGCGTATTTTAGGTGAACATGGGTTTTCATGTGAAAGCTTTATTAAAGCACTTGAGTTTCCCATCACCCTTTAGGTACACATAGTGTGATAGGAAAAATAGTAAATGGCCCATTATCCGCACATCATTTCTTTTTCATGCAAGGAACAATCAAAACTTATTGTAATTAGTGGGATATTTTAAAGGATCATCGTATATCCGCATCTTATCACACTTTGTATGTTCACTTTGCCACACACTAAGCGTCTGTAAGCTTCGCATAAGAAGGCATCCAGTTTACGGAGCTTTTTGTACT
This sequence comes from Pinus albicaulis, assembly GCA_034641835.2. Taxonomy (NCBI): domain Eukaryota; kingdom Viridiplantae; phylum Streptophyta; class Pinopsida; order Pinales; family Pinaceae; genus Pinus; species Pinus albicaulis. The sequence goes on from CM076575.1 coordinate 20,640,949, forward strand.
TAGCTTATTTTTTCTTACCATAGCACACCCTAAGAAAATTAATACTACTAAAAGCGACCATAACTTGAACCAATTAATTCTCCCCAAAGGGTCCATAAAAGAATTTATAGTTTAGGTTAGGACCGTCAAGGGTAGCCATCTCATAAGCCTCCATGGTCATGTTACATTGATCTGGGTCCATCAACTACTAGATTTACCCATGATCTTTTACTTCTGTGATGTTTTAGAATTGTATTTTTATCAAATCATTAATGGACACACATACAGTTATAATTAAGAGGAAAACATGTCCATAATCACACAACAAAATGCACGACATTTAATAACGGAGTTTGTCCAATGTGTACTACATCTCCGGGCCTCGGTGTCTCGATGGTATTGGGTGCTTCATTTGGTACTGGAAAATGTGACGATGTACATGGATGTTGTTTACTTGTCATACAAGGAAATGTGCCCTCAACATGAGTGGCAAAGTCTCTCCACGAGACATTCTGCTACAAGGAACTCTCACTCATAAAAAACCTCCTATCAGCATGACAACCTCACACATGGTGACAAAGAGTATCCCACCATCAAGGCAACAAAGGGATCTCAGGACATAAATGACCATCCATGATAAATACATATCACATGACATAAACATCAAGATTTTGCATCATACATAAAGCAGGAATCGACTCAACATAAAACATCTCTCAACATAATCAATGAAGTACATGACAACAACACTTCATATACATCAACTCCAATGATGGCTGAAGAATAGGCTGCTCAAATACTGGATCTGAATGCACAATCAAAATCGTGGAATCGAATGATATGAAATCGACTGCCCACACTCTAAAGTCTAACACCATAATGCCACTCTGGAAAATTTCCTAAAAATATATGGCTCTTATGGAAAATATGACTACACCTCTGGATTCGTATCGCTGAGAGGCGTAGGATCGATTGTCTATATTAGATTCCCCATAGATTCCTCCAATACGCTGCTTCACGACTAACTAGAAAATATGAAACTCAAAACAAGAATCTAATCTCACCATTGAGATCCTTGCGAAATTCTGAGAAGAATGAGTATAAAGTTGACCTGATTTTGACTCTGGTGAATTTCGGCCTCTAAGGAATCTAGAATATTCCCTCAAGATTCTCAAAGATTCTCTTCCACTGGGAATCTACAAATTCTCTGCTCAAAAGGTGAATCTGACCTCACCATTGCGTTCCCTGTGAAAATCTGAGAAAAATGACTATAAACTTGAATGCATTTTGACAAAGAGAAATTTTACCTCCCAAAGAATCTTTAGCATCAGAGGAATATTCTCTATCTCGAAATCTATGACATCGTTCTGCCTCCTGGAACTATGTCATGGTTCCACTGTACGGAAGCTCGTTCTCCATTTTTTGCTCGAGCTCCTCTGTCTCGTTCCGTTCTGCCTCAAACTACCCTGAACGCATTCTGCATATAATGTGTTTATATGATGGTGGGGTGGTGGACTTTACAAAGCCGCCACCCATAGCCTAATGGTTAAGGAAGAGAGGTCGAGGGATCAAATCTGGCCTCTCCATATTTGCATGTTTGTTGGGCGCATACGTTATGTATAAGAGTTATGTTGTTTAATTTTTTTGTTGGGTTGCCGCTTCGGGCGGGTCGGCCCTTCGACCGGCATGGGTTCAAATCCCAGTGGCCCAAATTTTCGGGGTCTGCTTTTAATATAGACGTTGGTCGTTGTTTTAATTACCAGCGTTTGTTTGTTGGGTGGGTGGGGTCCGCAACCCACAACCCCGACCCAACCCTTTGTTTTATGTAAATATATATATAAGCGTCATTATAACATATGGCCACGGGGTTCGACAGGGGTCACGGCCCGTCGAACCACTTAATAAATATTTTTTGTTGTAATGATATTCTGTGGGGTGGCGGGGGTGGTGGCCCACCACCCCCTTTTTTTAATATATTTTTTTGATTTTTTTAAGGGACTGGTCCTTTTTAAATTTTTTGAAAATAAGGGTCACTGGGAAAATTAACAAGGGCACAATTTCACCCATTTTTGGTAGTTGGGTTCCCTGCCGGTTGATGGTGAATTTGCGAGATAGTTAAACCTGGCCCACTACCCAACTTTGACCAAAAATTTGACTCTCTCTAACTTCTCCATATGGGCTCGGATTGGAGATCCGTTCACACCGTTGGAATCAGGGCGACTAGTACTTCAGTATGAACCTGGTTCGACAGTCATATAGTCACTTTGAATTTTGACCTATCGTCAACCCTCTTGGTCTCCTGAGGGTGTCTCGAGCTACATGGATCATACATCTTTGAAACCATATAAGTGGACTTTTAGGGTGCTTAAAATCCTTCAATCATCCCATGGAAAGTAATACCTGACAATATCAGAGACTTGATTCAGAGGAGGTTCGGCTTAGGTCTAGCATGTGTGGTACTGTTTTGGGCTACCCAACCCATCTAGTGCTTGGTATTGGTAACTGACTACCAAGAAGCTAAAGACTTGAATTCTCACATGGGAAAAAGGTACTTTAGTGTCCAAAATATAGGGCATCCTTTCCCTATAGGTGAATTTGCAAGAAATACTAAAGCATCATCCATTACCTTGGTCGATTCTTCAGCTATTGGAAAGCGTCGCCAGTTCTTTCAGGATCATTTCCCCAGTACCCATTAGAATATTTCTTCGCAAGGCCCTATTACTTTGAGAGTGGTAAGTATGATTATGTCTTCATAGTATTATTTATCATACGAAAAAACCAAACGAAAACCATTTTTTGTTTGAATGTTCACATAGCCTTATTTTAAAGGAAAGTAATCATTTTATTTTCGCTTTGTTTTATGTATGTGATTTTATTGATTTGATATTTATCTCCTTCCCTAAATCACGCAAATTAACACACACTCTACTCAACACCATAGGGGAACCCACAGCTCCTCGTCGATCTAGAAATTTTCTAAACCCCCCCGCACCCCCTGTTACCAGGAGGTGTGCTCAGTCTCTTGTCGTTTAGGCGTAGAAGGTGCCACACAGCCACTGTTATAGGATCTTCCTTTATCGGTGCAAATTTTCTCTGAATCGATCCTTGTCAAGGAAAACCTTTCATGAACTCTCAAGGGTCCCCACACCCTACCCCTTTGGGAAGCCCACACACCACCCCTCCAGAAATTCCACGAGACACCGATCAAGGTAGTTCTCCTCATACATCACCACAAAGTACCCCTTTACATATAGTTTTTCAAAATCATTTCGTGATGGCGAACAATTTCCAGGACCCTTTTTTAGCTTCCTTAAATCTACCTGATTTAAGCCAATTAACTAATGACCCTATAGCACATGGCCCCAATTTTCCATCCATGCCTACCAAATTACCTTCAGATGTTCCAAAATTTTAGGGTAAGAAAGGAGAAGATCCTCGAAATCATGTCATGACCTTTTACCTGTGGTGCTCTTCTCATAGCATCACAGAAGACACTATTCGTCTGCATTTATTTCAACGCACCCTTACGGGGGCTGCAACAAAATGGTACATAGGTCAACCATCTGGGATGCATGGATAATTTGGTTCAATAGCCACCACTTTCCTCACATTCTTCCAGCTCTCATTTTGACAGGACTTGGGCCTGGAACTCCTTACTCATTTTAAACAAAAACTTTTTATACACATATCGGACCATATCCACGAATGGTGAAAACACTAGAGCTTGTGTAAAGCTAATCTAGAGGAAAAACTCCTCGGTATTTTTCTGAGATATCTTACATTAGAAATCTCTAAATATGTGGCTAATTCAAACCCAAAAAATAATGAAGAGGCCATCAATAAAGCTCATAAATTAGAGCTTATCTACACAGGATCTGCATACCTCTCTCATGTCTTAGCAAACGCCCGCCGCCTGCAAACCCTTAAACAAGATACATCAGGTGCATCCAATGTTGTTGATGGATTGATAAGGTCCATAGCCCAAAACCAACCCAGCAACACCTACCAGTATCCTAGATACTCATTCAGTGGCCAAACATTTTATGATACGCAAACAACACCGCCACTACAATATAAAGAACATTACTCTGGTCACCCCATGCTGAAACAGAATGTGGTTAGTCGAGTTAACCAATACCAACCCATGCATATAGGACCACATCATTCCCTTCAGGGAAACTAATGCCCCTCTACAAATGTGGAAGAAATTCCCTCTTCCCAAAATCATATTCCAATCAGGGATAAGGAAATCATTATTCTCCTTTCCCTGCAAAGCAAAATAATAACCCACCAACACAAAATAGTGCATGGGTTAATCTAGTGCAACCCTCCCGTGCTAAAAAACAACCATCATTTGACCAGGTGAATACAGCTAACCCACATAACGCTGCTAATAAAAAATAAAAGAGAAAATCAAATGGAGACCCTGGCCAAGGGGGCAGCAATCAACAACACCCCCCGCGGACACCGACTGAGGGAAGCCCCAATTAGAATCAAAACCAGGATCAGACCAATAAGAACCCACAGAGGAAAAACAAGAACACAAGTCTAATAACTAATCATTCTTACGCCATCTATGGGGAATATGGTCATTATACACATCGTTGTCCTCAACTCCCTGAGTTGAAAATGATACAAGATAATAAGGGGAAGGGAGAAAAAAACCAACAACATGTAGTAATGCATAATCCATTCCCCCAATAGGGATTACTTAATACTCAAGGACAACCATCCCTACAAAATTCCCCTGGAGGGAACCCCCATAATAACTCTAATCGTGACATTTACATGGAAGGGGAAGACATTCTCCTACAAACACGAAATAAAAATTATGAATTTCCCCCAGAAACCAATCCATCCACCTTGACCATGACAACACCTATAACATCGTTGACCATCCCTCGACTTCCTATAAAACCCATGCCAAAAATGGTCAAAGGTACTTTACGACGCGCATGAAATAACTCAAAGGTTACTCATAGCTACAACGTAGTTGATGACTTAGCTCAATCTGCTTCAGCTATGTCAGCTTTAGAAGTCCTGCAATCATGCCCAACCAAACGGAAATCCCTACTTTCCGCATTATGCATAATCGACCCTTTTGATTATCGCTTGGTCATTTTTTATTTGGGTAATGTTGGCCTGCATCTTGCATTGCTAGTTGTCTTCCAAATAATGGTCTTAATCTTGAACATCGTCATTCATCATTGCATTGTTGATGAAGGAGCATCCACATGTATTACGTCCAAAATAGTTTGGCAGAAATTGGGATCTCTGGAAATCAAACCTTCTGACATCATGTTGTGAGCATACGATGGGCACCCTTCAGCTCCCATAGGCCTATACCTAGACGTGTCGATACATATCACTGGAAAAATTGTGCACATTGACATCGAAGTCTTGGATGCACAATTTGATTACAACATCCTTCTTGGCCAAAGTTATATGTATGCAATGACTTCGGTAGCATCCTCTGTGTTCAGGGTAATGATGTTCCCCCATGAGAGGAAAATCATTATAGTTGAACAACTCACACATTATGAGAAGAAGACATTAACAACCCCTGACAGCGTCCTACCTTATGTAGGATCTTCTCCTGATTTGATTACAACTTACACTGAATTCGTACCTGGAAAATTTAAACCATCAACCCTCCTCGGTACATAGCCTGGAGAACCCCCCTATTTTTGGAATATGTTCCAACAACCACATGAGCTCTGGTGTGCATGATGAGTTCATCAAACATCCAACCGAGTCAGGAACCAGTGGAAAACACCATGAGTGTTGAAATTGTTGACTCCGCGTTCCTACCTTATAATATCACCCCAACTCTTCTCTTATACCTACCACTTGTTTTTTTTTTTTTTTTGCACTGAGTCATGGAAACATATGGCTCTCGTGATACCGATGTGGTATATGATCCCTCACGCCATGTCAGAAAATTTAGATATCACATCGACAGGCATCATTCTAGTAGCTTCACCTTTAGAATACACCCCAAATCAAACAAACCTTGCATAGACACCAGTCGGTGCCAGCAAAAAGGATAAGAAAAAAGTGAAGAAGGTTGAAGCTTCAAATGCTCCCTCCTGTGGGGAATTTCCACCTTGTGCTTTATGTGAAGTAGTTGGGAACCCTACCAATATGTGTCCTGAGTTAGATGAGTTGAAAGATCTTTTGCATGCCCCACAAGCGCCAGTGAACCCTCCTCCACATACGAGACCAAATTCCATACCAATGCGTAACAAGGCACTGTGCACTAACCATGCATGTGCCATATGCACATAATACGATCATTAATCTCATTACTACCCTGAAATCCCTCAATATCGATATGCATTGAGTGCACTCATACAAGACAATACTATACTATGGATCCATCAATACCGACCACGCTTCCAGTTAATGATGGATCCAAAAAAATTATTTATGTGCGAGAGGAACCAGCTTCATGATCGCACCCCTCTCACCCAACCCCCCAAAATACAATAAGGTAAACATAGTCTGCATCTTCTACCTCGTTATGCACCTTACGCGATGAACCAGACCATTTGATTATCCAGTGTCCTGAATTACGGGCATTCAACCGATGGTATCTAGTTAACCACATTTCCCAAAGCAACATACCTAGGCATAGAAGTCATACTTGCAAAATTTTCACAGGAAACCATCATGTGCAACATTGCCCTCATCTTCCTCGATTTTGCACTATGTTTGATTTCATGCTTCGATTCAACGCTGAAAAATCCGATTTAATTGGATCAGATATCGAGTCATAAGATCATACCACACCATAAGGGGATGAAGCATTTAAGTCCATCTTATGTTTGTTTGAGGAAAAAATATCGTTGATAGTTCATCGAGGCACCCATCAGAAAGTCTCCTCTCACCATCTCTGGTCTAGATCTAGAAAAAAGGAAAAGTGATGTCGGGCCACCTAGTCAAAATCACCCCACACATGTGGCCTATGCGATAGACCCAACAACCTGGTGAATCAATGTCAGGAATTGGGAAAGATAAGAGATGCATTTCACTTATTAGTGCACACCCCATAAATCCATCTCTCAAACCAGGAGAGACTCACACATTTTCACTGTCACGTCTGATCTCAAGCACATCACAAGAGGAATTGTAAGTACCTTCCACGTTTTCAAAGCAGAGATAGAAGCATTGAGACAAACCCACACTAGGAAGTCATTTTATTCCAATACTAAGATCCATAGGTTCCAAGCACTACAAGATGACCCATCTCATGACGTTAACCATGTGTCGTCATCTCATACTATGAGCAGTACCGACACCCACACTATCTATTATGTTAGTACCAATCTTGTGTGCATCATCTGCAACAGTAACTCTCATAGTGCCGAGACATTTCATATGTTACAAAAATTTCAACAACTTAGGATTCAGTTTCAACCTCCTATTGAGTAAGAATATTTTTCTCCTTGTACACCAACAAGGTTGCAATAACATCCTCCCACACATTATCAACCCACCATTATGGAAATTATACCACCACCTAATGATGATGACACACAACACCATGTATGATTCATTTCCTCATCCGTAGGAACCATAATTCGTGTTGTTTTCTCATCATTTTTTGGTTTTGAGACCACTAAACCTAACACATCAGTAGTAAAAACACTGCAATGCAAACCCATCCCATCTGCACATTTTCAACTTCAATTGGTTCTACATGATCAACCACTGAATCATATTATTGATTGTCGACCAGCACTACTAGGCCCAAAATCCATCCTCACGACCCTACACAATCCAATTCAACTTTAGATAATATTTTTCACTCAAATGATGATATTCTAGAGGCCATGACGGAATTCGAATATCCATGTGATATCATGCACCATCATTCATTTTTTCTACCTGAAAAAATCATTTGTGCCTACTGACGCACCAACCCATGATATCTACGCCATATAATCTAAAGACTTCCTACCATCAGGAAGAGTAGACTGGTTCAAAAATTCCATCCTAGAACCTGATCCATTTGAGGAAGGGAACATATCAAATATTTCACCTACCATCAAGGTAAATATTTCGAACAAACCTGGAAAAGTCGAAGAGATCTCGCTAGGGGCAGTATTCTGTCCAGAAGAGGTAACCTCATACGCAACCTTGTTCCAAGAATACTGAGATATTTTTGCATGGGATTATTCTGATATGCCAGACATCAGTACCACCATTGTGGAACACCATATTGACACCTGGCGTGATGCCCATCCGATTCGGAAAAAGAAACTTCAGTTACATCCCTCTAAGGTAAAAGAAATCAATTAGGAAACATATAAACTCCACAAATCTGGATTCATCTATCCTATCGCTTACACGTCTTGGGTTTTTAACTCTATAGTCATCCTGAAAAAATAGGGCACCATTTGTGTTTGTCTTCATTTATGAGATATGAGCAAAGCATGTCTAAAAGATAATTACCCTATGCCAATTATTCACCAAGTCATCGACGCTTGGGCTGGTCATGCAGTCATATCCTTCATGGAAGGGTTTTCTAGGTATAACCAGATCCATATTCGCCATATAGATCAGTATAAAACTGCCTTCACAACCGCTTGTAGTACATTTTCATACCAAGTTATTTTTTTTGGTCTTAAAAATGTCGACACCACTTTCAAGTGGGCCATGAATTACATATTCCATGACTTGGATCATCTTATCCTCGCCTATTTGGATGACCTTACGGTACGATCCAAGAAGCATGCTAACCATCCATAGTATCTTTGCTTGGTTTTTTAGAGATTTCGGCAATATAACCTACGTTTGAACCCTCTCAAGTGCGTACTTTTTGTTAACGCTGGAATACTACTGGGATTCATTGTTTCCCAACAAGGTATTAGAGTCGACCCTCTCAAAATCCAGGCCATTAAGGAAGTTCCCCCTCCAAAAACATTAAATAAGTTACAAAGCATGCAAGGTAAGGCCAACTTCTTATGATGCTTTGTCCTTGATTATGCTACTTTCATGCAGGGCTTTTTGCACATCCTTCATCAGGATATTCCCTTCCAATGGGATGAACAAACTCAAAAGTAATTTGAAGCTTCAAAATATTCATTATCTCCAGCTCCTTTAATTAGCTCGCCCAACGAAAATAAAGACTACAGCATCATATGTAGCCATCACTTGGGTATTAGTCTAAGATGGACCTAATAATAAGGAGCACGTAATTTATTATGTCAACAAGAACCTATTTGGGCATGCCTTGAATTATGAGCCAGAAGAGAATATTTCCTTAACCCTAGTACATTATGTACAGAAGCTTCGGCATTATATCATCCTTTGGACCACGATCATCATAACAGTTATCAACCCCATCATATATTTTCTCACTCGCCATATGATGACCACAAATATGCTTGATGGATAATTATATTGCAAGAATTCGATCTATAGTTTTCTTTCCCTAAAAGCAAAAAGGCACTTATCCTCACCAAGTTCATTACTGATCTCCCAATAGAGGCCCAAGGATCCCCCATTAATGATGCTCTCCCCAATAAACATATGTTCTTAGAATCAATGGATGACCCATGATATGGTGATATCCTCCTCTTTTTACAAACTCAAAACTTCAAACCTCAGCTTTCTTGTCACGATCAGAGGCACATACATCACCAGGCCTCCCCTCACCTACTTCTGGGGGATATCCTCTATCGACAAGGCATATAGACCATCCTCTGTTGGTGCCTCACTCACAAACAAGTCGAACGAGTCTTAAATGATAATCACAGTTGGGCTTATAGAGGTCACCTCTCAGGGATGACCACCACTCATAAAATAATTTGTGTCAGTTATTTCTAGCCCACCTTTTTCATGAATACATTCAAGTAGTCAAAAGATGTGAGTAGTGCCAACGATACACTCATAAGGCATGAGCCCCACTAGCTCCCCTAAATTTGGTCATCGTCGTTGGCCCCTTCTGCAAATGGGGCATAGAATTCATGACCTGCAAACCCCCATTATTCGGAAACCATAAGTACATTATGGTTGTCATAGACTAATTTAGAAAATGGGTAAAGGCCATGCCTATGCATAATAACACCGCATAAATTGTTGCACAATTTTTCTTTAACCACGTCATAACATGGTTCAGTGTACCCAAGGAGTTGGTATATGATCATGGTAAACATTTCGAGAACGAAATATTTCAGGAGCTATCCCAACACCTTGGTTTCTCTCATGAGTTTTCTTCCCCATAATACCCTCAATGCAACGACCAATTAGAAGATGTCAACAAATTTCTCAAAATAATGTTGCGGCGCATGGTGAATAATCACAAAATAAGTTAGCACCACATGGTGTTTTCATACCTGTGGACATACTGCACCATGGTCAAAGCATCAACAAGGTTCACACCCTTTCAATTAGTCTATTCGGTTGAATTTGTACTCCCCATTGAGTGTGATATCCTTACCTTACACTCAGCCATACCGACACCAAAGCTTTACAGCAAAGGTTGGTGCAGTTGGAACTCGTTGACAAAATCCAATGAGAATCTCTCCAGCATAACGAAACACACAAAAAGAAGGTCAAAGTCTCATTTGATCGCAATATCACCCTACGGAATTCACCGAAGGGGAGTTATTTCTCCACTATGATGTTTCTTGAGAAGATTTAAGGCCTAGTAAGTTCGAGACATTATGGAAGGGTCCATACATTGTCAAACATTTCCTCCTCAAGGGGGAATACATATTATCATATCCCAATGGGACTTGCCTCAAAAATCCTGTCAATGGACTCTACCTCAAAATATTTGATCCATAAGCATGCTCAAATATCCCTAGAATGTACATGTATGCACCATGACTTATTTTTATGATGATCACCTTATCATGAATGCACTCTAAAACTTCCCTCTCATCATGTGTCGCAGATGGATCATCCGCTAGCCTATCATCACAGATTTGTTGATGGTGCATCTCGATGGTCGCAAAACCTTGTTGCAACATCTTGGGCCATATACTCTCCTGACCAGACATCGTGTCTCACCAATGGACTATGTATCGGGTCAACCACCAAAAATCAAGATGAATATGACGTCGTAATAGGCCTCATGGTCGATGCCTCCCATCTATGTATCCATCATATGCATGTAATCCTTGATTCCCATATTGTTGTCTCACAGTGGAACAAAACCTTTGAAGTTCATGATCCATGCCTTTCTCAGAAGTATCTACATGCACAAAGGTTATCTCGAGGTTCTTATCAAATCGCATTTACACATATACCAAGGGATCAAAATCATATAGTTGATCACATAGCTAATCAGTTTCTAGACTGAAATGCATTACATGTATATCATCATCAAGACACAAACCATAAGCATACTATCCATCACATAAATTCATAAATGCATCACACGTATAGAAGCATATGCTCAAAAACACATCATGAGAGCTGCCAAAAAATCATATCTCATATATACATCAAAAAATATATATACATGCGCTGTCTCAAAGACATGTAAATTAAGTATCAAAAAATAGAGGATCATCATCATATTGGGTGCTTTCCCTGGTACATATATAAAAAACTATCTAGGGTTGAGGCCCTGCACCCCCCTCCTGAGAACCCACTGCCTCATCCGGTGCTAGAAAGGGATGGGCAGTAGCTACTACCATAGCGAGGAGTTGAAGAGTCAGTCGTTGTGCTTGTCATGCGCCATAACGGTCTCCAACAACACGGACCTCTCCCAATCCAACCCACCCATCTCCTCATGAATCTTCCTTCATGCACCAAAATTCCCAAGGATCGAACTTGATTACCAAGTTACCATTTCCTTCTAGAGATTATGCTAGGCATTGATTGTTATGAAACCAGCTCCAAAAATAGAAGAAAAGAGAGATCAACACCTTAGAAATTAGCCACTTCGACTGGGAAACCTCCAATACATTACATAAATGAAAAATTCTTGGATGATACAAATCACCAAAACCTCCTTCTATATATAGGAGTCCATGGGCCCACAATATAATCCTATCTAACCTAACAATAACAATGTAAGGGCACAATAATAACAATATTGGGGTTACAGGGGTACAACAATAATAATAAGGGTGCTACACTAATAACAATAAGGGACTAAACTAGTAAAATAGGGACCTAACATGCCCCTCCCCTTCAAAAAAGTGTTGTCCTCAATGCTTGAGTAGCTCTGGGTGCTTCTCTATAAAATTCTCATCCTCGCATGTAGAATCTTCAGTGGGTAAGTTCTTCCACTTGATGAGATACTCTGAAATTGATCAAATTCGTAGCTGTCGAGTTCTTGTTTCCGTGACCACTTAAGATTCCAATATAATTTTTCCTTCCTCTTCAAGTTCTGGCAATATTGTTTGAACTGGAAGATTTTCACCTATAACCTTCTTTAAGCATGAAACATGGAAAATTGGATGCACTTGCAAATAAGCAGGAAGCTCCAATTTGTATGCCATAGTACCAATCTTTTGCAACACCTTGTAAGGACCATAGTACTTTGGCGATAATTTATTATCCTTCTTTGCTTGCTTGAGGGACATTTGTTTGTATGGTTTTAGCTGTATAGTACCCTCATCTTCTTCACTGACTTGTGTGTTGTCGTTATCAGTGTCATCAAGGCTTTTTGAGCCACTGTCAACATGTTCACTGCTATGTGCCTCATCATTGCCAACATCATTACTCCCTTGTGTTTCCATGCTCTCTGCCTTATCACTAACCTTTGCCTCACTGCTGATATCCTTATTTGTTTGATTCTTCCATATTTTCCTCCTCACTGGCACTTGCAAATAAGCAGGAAGCTCCAATTTGTATGCCATAGTACCAATCTTTTGCAACACCTTGTAAGGACCATAGTACTTTGGCGATAATTTATTATCCTTCTTTGCTTGCTTGAGGGACATTTGTTTGTATGGTTTTAGCTGTATAGTACCCTCATCTTCTTCACTGACTTGTGTGTTGTCGTTATCAGTGTCATCAAGGCTTTTTGAGCCACTGTCAACATGTTCACTGCTATGTGCCTCATCATTGCCAACATCATTACTCCCTTGTGTTTCCATGCTCTCTGCCTTATCACTAACCTTTGCCTCACTCGCCGATATCCTTATTTGTTTGATTCTTCCATATTTTCCTCCTCACCGCACTTGCAAATAAGCAAGAAGCTCCAATTTGTATGCCATAGTACCACCTTTTGCGGGCACCTTGTAAGGACCATACTTTGGCGATAATTTATTATCCTTCTTTGCTTGCTTGAGGGACATTTGTTTGTATGGTTTTAGCTGTATAGTACCCTCATCTTCTTCACTGACTTGTGTGTTGTCGTTATCAGTGTCATCAAGGCTTTTTGAGCCACTGTCAACATGTTCACTGCTATGTGCCTCATCATTGCCAACATCATTACTCCCTTGTGTTTCCATGCTCTCTGCCTTATCACTAACCTTTGCCTCACTGCTGATATCCTTATTTGTTTGATTCTTCCATATTTTCCTCCTCACTGGCATCTGCCTCTTCACTACCTTTTTCTTCATTGCTTTATTTATTTATTTCCCTCTCCCTTATTGACATTTTGACCACTCTGCCATAAGAGACCTTAGGACTGCAAAATGAAGATAAGATAAAGGGATAATGGAATGGCAGCCTTTGCAGTGTAGGGGATGAATGAATGAAGGTTATGACCTGTTTGGATAAATGACAACCCTTAAACTTAATGTAAGCACTCTGGTCAATCATTGATTCTCTTTTGTAGGTAGATGAATGAGGTTCAACAGTGATGTCAAGTTTAAGCCTTAGAGTAGCCCTTTAGGGTTTTTTTATCATTAACTAAAAATAATCAATCAGCTTGAGAATGTGGTTATGGCCTCCATTTAGAAGTCATCAATGCCTTGGAGGACTTTAGAGGAAGTTTGAAAGCAATTCGAGGCAAATTGAGTGGTTATCTTTCTTGGAAGGCCCTCCTGGCCAAGCGCGTAGCGCCCAGGTGAATGAGGAGTCGGGTCGGGCAAAGGCGCAGCGCCTTGTGACAGGCGCGCAGCGCCAAGGCTCTTTGCCGGTTTGTCGGGCCAAAAAGGGCAAGGGCGCAACGCCCTGCTGGCAGACAGCGCCTCTTTCCAGGCGCGCAACGCCTATTTAAAATACACAGGTAAAACTTGCCGAACGCGAAGCGCTCAACTCCAGGCATGCAACACCAAGCCAGGGGCGCAGCACCAGGCAAATTTGCACAAGTTTGACTTGTAAACTCAAAATTTCTCCCTCTTTAAGACTTTTTAACTCTTTGCAAAGAATCAATGACTCTTATGGAGTGTGAAATGAATGCTATAAGCATGTGGCATTTGTTCTATCTTTTCAATCCACTTCTTAATATTTACAAGTCTTTTTGCCCTTTTCTTACTAATACTCTTTGTGCCTTTCTGCTTGCAGGTGACAGGGAGCATTTGAGATGGCTCTTCCCTTTGTCCCTTGAAAAATTAACATGCTTATCTCGGTGATTTTGTGTTGTTTACTCATAACAGCATCCTCAAACCTTTTGAGATTTCCTTTAAAATACTCAACTTACCTTTCCACCTTGGCTGGCAGTTTGCTGGAGTCATGCAACCTGTCTTTTCTTTTGATCCTAAGGATTTGAACTATCAATCTTGACACAACATCAGCCTTAAAATATCCCTTACTTCCACCTTGAACTCTAACACATCTCTTTTTCTCATTCAGTCATAGTAAGCTCATTAAACACCTTTGAGAGGTTTTCTCACAACAACACTTTTAAAAACTTCTTATGTCTGCACCATGGAGTTTCAAACCCTGTTTTTTACCTTCTTTGGCCACTTTTGATTTGAAAGTGCCTAAAAACATTAACTTGGCCTTTATTTTTCTATTTGATGCATGACAAGTTCACCCTTCACAAGTTGGAGATCTGATCACAGTGATATCTTCAAAAATCCTTTTGCTTCCACCATGAAACTCAACTTTGTCCTTTCCACTTTTACTGGTAGTTTTACATTGTTTGTATGTAGGGCTGAAAGATGTCTTCATTGAGGAGCAGACCTCCTACCTCACCAACTTTCTGCATGATAGAGCTTTTAACATTCCTGCAACAATGTCAAAGTTCACATTTACTTCTGGTAAACCTTGAATTTGATAAGGTAGTTTTCTTGGCAATGATGACCTTGGATCATATGAAACCCTAATTGACCTAGTGGGGGTTCTTTGACTTGACCTTGACTGAAAATTGGTTTTGGATGCTTCGAGTGTAAAAACAGAGTATTGACGAAGTGGTGTAATGAAGATCCAAAATTCAATGTACTTAATTTACCTAAAGAGCCTACATAGATATTTTTGAGACCATCAATGCTTGAGGAACCTGGTGAACATGGGGAGGGTAGGCTATAGGAAACCCTAGATGGAAAATGGAGTTATGGGTAAGGAAAAATAGAGTAATGAGGTCATAGGCAGGCAAAAAAGGATGGAGAGGAGTGGCATAATCCTATAAGGAGTCCTTTGGGAGCAACAGGGTAACCATGGAATGGGAAGCTGATGAAATAGTGAAAAAATTTCCATAAGGATAATGAAGGAAGTGAGATTTATAAAAATCACAATGTTCAAAGAATGTTGTTTTTAGAAATCTAGAATCAATATTTAGTTATCTACATATAGTGAAAATTATTGATGACTAACATAACTTAGCCAAAAATACCTTTGAATTCGGTTGAATTGGGGCAGATAATATTGAGTTTGTAGATGTGGCCTTTTGGTTTACTCCCTTTCAAGATCAATGGCAGAAATTAGTTCATCAGTTTAAATTATGCATGGGTTTTAATATTTCATTAATCTGCGAAGAACGTAAGTTTGAATTAATTTCTTGACTCCTTAGTTGTTCGATGTGAAATCAGTGCCTCAATTCATCCTATTGCATTTGAATATGTGCAGAAGTTAAGAGCCAACCTCCTGCCCGATAGATCACCACCATTCAAAGTGATTTGATCTGATGGATGTTGATTCACATTGGGCCCAAACATGCAAGGGAGATAGCACCCCCTTCGAACCCGATGCGATCTCAATAGTCCCGCTTGTTTATCATATACGGTCATCGGGTTCTTACATGTGTTGGGGTTCCTATGTTTTGGCAGATTTGGCAATACCAAAAGATAAGACAACATCAACCCACTCTGGGGCCCTAGGATCTAGCCCTCCTAGACCCGGAGAGGGATCTCTCCAATAAAACAAAGAATGATATATCTTGAAGCTCAAATGAGATGTTAGGCTAGTTATGAAGCATAAGAAGGGGGGGTTTTAAATGATTTGGTTGGTGAGTTGCTGGGTTGGTCATGAGATCATAGACTGAGAAAGCAATCGAAGAAAAGGAACAAAGCAATAGGATGTTTCAACAAAGAGGATAGGTCAAGAAAGTGCCATCCATTGGGCTATAGAGTCATGAAAGGAGAATTACTTGCAACAACTAGCCAAGGCTTCCAAAGGGCAAGTCATCTATACTAAAGGATCTTTAGATTAGATGGTGGAATGGAACATTAAGGAAGGAAGGTGAAAGAAGGAAAACAACCCGTTTTATGTCTATAGATCAGGTCGGAGGTCATTTAACTCCAGACCTGCTTGGACATACTCAAAGGTAGCTTTCAAAGGAGAGACAAAGGGGCCGCTTATAGATCTGACCAGAGGTCATTTAACTCCAGGTCAGATTTAGCATGCTCCAAGGAAAAACAGCGATAAGTAACACAAAGCCAGGGTTCGTAGATCAGAGAAGGACTTTGAACCTTCAATGCTTTGACACCAGCAAGAAACATCCAAGCAGCAAACCCAGCAATTCATACATCAGCTAGTAGCATATGGAACGACTACATTGGTTAAATTAACATGAATTTACTCTCAGATAACACATACAGTAGAAAACATATAGGCAAGGAGAGCAGAGACATAGGGTACCTAACAAGGGTAAATCCTATGCCATGTTTCTGATGCAAGACAGAAGCAAATGAAACAGTATGAAAATGTAGTAAACAATGTTAGAAAAACATCACCAATAGTAATAGACCAGAATCCTGTGAAATGTGCTTGGTTAATGATGCAAAACCAGTCATGTACACTGAGCTCAATGGCTAATACAGTCCAGCTTCTCCTCCCAGCCTACTACAAAACAACTACTCTGCTACTCCCTCTCAAGACTGTTCTAACAGTCAAAGTGAATCCCTCTAACTACAACAGCAGCAACTGGACAACAACGGCCCAACAACAACCTTTTCAATATCGTTCTTGGATTCTTATAAGAGAAAATGAATAACAGCATGAGTAGATACAAATTAAATGGATCAATTAAGGCAGAGTGGTGGAGGATTTTCATGCCCATACTACTTAATGGCAACATGCATTCGCTGTAAGTACTTTGGTATGGTCTGGGAGACTCTGTCAGGCCAAGATTGACCTCTACTACTTCTTTGGAGCCTTTTTAGGTGTCTGGAACTCTGCGCTGCCTTCTAGAAATGATAAACTGGATGAGAAGGTCTGCAGGTCTCTCCATACCTCCATTACTATTGTCCAGACAGTCTTAAAGAAGCTTTTGTCCGTAACATACGTTTAAGGGCTCGAGGAGGCATGGAGAACACTGTCCGGCAGTCTCTCTAGAGAAAGTATTATGCTGATATTTAACACAGATACGGCCTGTTGCGTGTGCATTTGATCTTCATACTGCGTCTTGCTTCCTGTGACCCTGCCTCTGAGTTTTCAGACCTCGGACTTTCAAACTCTCCACGTTGTTGAATAAAACCAACCTGTTTAAATAAAATGACCTTTGAACGAAACCTGCCTTAGTGAAGGGAAGAATTTATTTGCATGGGACAAAGGGAAGGGGAGTAGGCGGGACCCACATAAATCGCAATCGCAATCGGGCGGGAGCGGGGAGACACATTGTTGAAACAAACCCACAAAGTTCCGATGCGATTAGCTTGGGTCCGATCGGGCAATACACAATGGAGCGGGGGAAATCCCTTTAAAATAAATGAGAAATGATTTTTTCACTTTATACAAAGGGATGGATGGTATTTGTTAGCAGGCAGAGGGCTAAAGTGGGACCGGGGTCAATCGCATCAGAGATCGAGAGCGGGGGTCAATCGGAACGCGTATTACAAAATTTGCGATGCGATTGATCGGGGGAAGCAAATCAGAGGAGACTTGCAATCAGATCAATCGCATCGCAAATATTTGCGATGAATGATCGGAGTGTCGAAAATAAAACCTACGATTGGAACACAATTGCGATTGTGATTGATAAGCGGCAGGGATATATATTAATATGAAGCTTTATAATAAAGTTTCACGGGTATGAAAGGGGAAGTGGTTAGGGGCGGGACTTTATAATATAAAGTCTTTATTATAAAGTTCTATGGGTCACGGAGGGGAAGTGGTTTGTAATACAATCGCACAAGTATTAAAATGATTTACAATGCGATTTGTAATCGGAAAAGGGAAAAAGGGACTTTATTAAAGAAATATAAAACTTTGATAAAACAAAGTTTAAGGAAAAACGGGCAGATAGGGAATATAAGGGGATATAAGGGCTTTTACTTCACTTAGGCATAGAATTCAATCCGGAAGTCAGTTTTGAGAGTGTAGCATACCGTTGGAAAGCTCTTTTCGGGCTCTTTCTGATGGATCTACTTGGAGGATGATCTGGCATTGAACATGCTACAGAAAACCTCTCTGAAGGCAGGGACATCAGAAGGCACAAGGAGGCTTCAAGGATGATGTGTTTTCGGAAAAAATGCATTCCTTGAAGGCTCAAAAACATCTTAGCCCCCTCTTTGCTTGTCAAAAAAATTTATAGAGGGCTAACAGTGGCTCCACATGGGGATGGCTTCTTCTTGAAGGAGTCAAGAATTCAGAGGATAATCTTTGGTGTAGGCCAGATGCCTGGTACTTGACTCATTCTTTTCTATCTTTGATCAGCTGCCACCAACCATGAAGACATCATATCAGCAGTAAAATTTCTTCCAAACGACTACCTACCCACGCTATAGTCCTAACATTTTTCTTATGGTTGCATTTGGACTTGCAGACCCTTTACATCATCAATTTTTACAAACAGGAACATAAACCTATTCTACTTCTACCCTTATTACTCCATGAGACTAGATTATATTGTTGGCCTCATAGCTTCTCTACCTGATCTAATATCTGCTAGGATTAAACTGTCTAGCAGATTTCTTCTCTACATTCTAAGACATAAATTGAAAAACAGTCAAGCCAGGATTAGACTATCTGACTTGCTGGAATTTGCAGAAATTAAAATAACTAACTACATGCTCACAGGCTGAGCTTTATTTCAGACTTCCTACCTACCCTACTCTACTTGGAAATCTTCGATGTCCTAGGTGATACAATAGTGCCAATGCAGCCAGTCAAGCAGTAACAAAAAAGGATATGAGCACTGATTGGCCGTCAGAGATAACCACAGGGTGTTCTGCATGTGGTTCTTCAAAACTGAGGTCACCATCAGTAGTGACCATTCCTGATGAATCTGGCCCGTGCTAAGGATCAATGCTGGAGTATTTGAGCAAATCAGGGCCTCCATGTACTCTGCCACAGGATCAAGGAACGCATGATATACACTTTCTTCTCTTAGGCCTTCCATGACTGGTAGGTTTTCTGCGTCCTGGGAAGCTTCGATTATTACATCTTCCACTGCATCTTCAAAAGCCAGATCGTCTTCTTCTTGCACGTCGAAAAGCAATGGAATTTCTTCATTTTTAGGGGGCGGGAGACTTTCCAAAAATGCTCTGGGGTCTCGGAACCGATATGATCTTTCTTGTAAGTTCAAAAGTTCAGTATCAGCTTCATACCTTTCAACCACCACTTCTAGGAAAATTTTCCTGAGCACGGGTATGAATTTTGAACTGAGAAGAATAGCCCCAGGAAGGTCCTCCACCTTCAACTCTGCCAAGTCACTCGTAGCACGACACTCTGCTATGAAACTAGGATGCATTTCTGCAAACTGTTCCGGGTCTTCCATTAGTGAAGTGACTTGGTCTTTGGCATGGATGATGTTGTACTGCGACATGGTATCCCAGTGGAGTCTTTTATCATTTAGGAATTTTGGAGTCGCCAGGTGGATGATTTACAATTTACTGTCCACCACAGTGATTTACCAAATCAAGGCTGATTGGTATTATCCCCAGTGGAGTCGCCATTATGTTGGGGTTCCTATGTTTTGGCAGATTTGGCAATACCAAAAGATAAGACAACATCAAACCACTCTGGGGCCCTAGGATCTATCCCTCCTGGACCCGGAGAGGGATCTCTCCAATAAAACAAAGAATGATATATCTTGAAGCTCAAATGAGATGTTAGGCTAGTTATGAAGCACAAGAATGGGGGGGGTTTAAATGATTTGGTTGGTGAGTTGCTGGGTTGGTCATGAGATCATAGACTGAGAAAGCAATGGGAGAAAAGGAACAAATAAATAGGATGTTTCAACAAAGAGGATAGGTCAAGAAAGTGCCATCCATTGGGCTATGGAGTCATGAAAGGAGAATTACTTGCAACAACTATCCAAGGCTTCCAAAGGGCAAGTCATCTATACTAAAGGATCTTTAGATTAGATGGTGGAATGGAACATTAAGGAAGGAAGGTGAAAGAAGGAAAACAACCCGTTTTCTGTCTATAGATTAGGTCGGAGGTCATTTAACTCCAGACCTGCTTGGACATACTCAAAGGTAGCTTTCAAAGGAGAGACAAAGGGGCCGCTTATAGATCTGACCAGAGGGTCATTTAACTCCAGGTCAGCTTTAGCATGCTCCAAGGAAAAACAGCGATAAGTAACACAAAGCCAGGGTCCGTAGATCAAAGAAGGACTTTGAACCTTCAATGCTTTGACACCAGCAAGAAACATCCAAGCAGCAAACCCAGCAATTCATACATCAGCTAGTAGCATATGGAACCACTACACTGGTTAAATTAACATGAATTTACTCTCAGATAACACATACACCAGAAAACATATAGGCAAGGAGAGCAGAGACATGGGGTACCTAACAAGGGTAAATCCTATGCCATGTTTCTGATGCAAGCCAGAAGCAAATGAAACAGTATGAAAATGTAGTAAACAATGTTAGAAAAACATCACCAATAGTAATAGACCAGGATCCTGTGAAATGTGCTTGGTTAATGATGCAAAACCAGTCATGTACACTAAGCTCAATGGCTAATACAGTCCAACTTCTCCTCCCAGCCTACTACAAAACAACTACTCTGCTACTCCCTCTCAAGACAGTTCTAACAATCAAAGTGAATCCCTCTAACTACAATAGCAGCAACTGGACAACAATGGCCCAACAACAACCTTTTCAATATCGTTCTTGGATTCTTATAAGAGAAAATGAATAACAGCAGGAGTAGATACAAATTAAATGGATCAATTAAGGCAGAGTGGTGGAGGAGTTTCACGCCCATACTGCTTAATGGCAACCTGCATTCGCTGTAAGTACTTTGGTATGGTCTGGGAGACTCTGTCAGGCCAAGATTGACCTCTACTGCTTCTTTGGAGCCTTTTTAGGTGTCTGGAACTCTGCGCTGCCTTCTAGAAATTATAAACTAGATGAGAAGGTCTGCAGGTCTCTCCATACCTCCATTACTATTGTCCAAACAGTCTTAAAGAAGCTTCTGTCCATAACATATGTTTAAGGGCTCGAGGAGGCATGGAGACCACTGTCCGGCGGTCTCTCTGGAGAAAGTATTCTGCTGATATTTAACACAGATACGGCCTGTTGCGTGTGCATTTGATCTTCATACTGCGCCTTGCTTCCTGTGACCTTGCCTCTGAGTTTTCAGACCTCATACTTTCAAACTCTCCACGCTGTTGAATAAAACCAACCTGTTTAAATAAAATGACCTTTGAACGGAACTTGCCTTAGTGAACGGAAGAATTTATTTGCATGGGAAAAAGGGAAGGGGAGTAGGCAGGACCCACATAAATCGCAATCGCAATTGGGCGGGAGCGGGGAGACACATTGTTGAAGCAAACCCACAAAGTTCTGATGCGATTAGCCTAGGTCCGATGGGGCAATACACAATGGAGCGGGGGAAATCCCTTTAAAATAAACGAGAAATGATTTTTTCACTTTATACAAAGGGATGGATGGTATTTGTTAGCAGGCGGAGGGCTAAAGTGGGACTGGGGTCAATCGCATCGGAGATTGGGAGCAGGGGTCAATCGGAACGCGTATTACAAAAGTTGTGATGCGATTTATCGGGGGAAGCAAATTGGAGGAGACTTGCGATCGGGTGAATTGGAGGAGACTTGCGATCAGATCAATCGCATCGCAAATATTTGCGATGAATGATCGGAGCGTCGAAAATAAAACCTGCGATTGGAACACACTTGCGATTGCGATTGATAAGTGGCGGGGATATATATTAATATGAAGTTTTATAATAAATTTTCACGGGTATGAAAGGGGAAGTGGTTAGGGGCAGGACTTTATAATATAAAGTCTTTATTATAAAGTTCTACGGGTCACGGAGGGGAAGTGGTTTGTAATACAATCGCACAAGTATTAAAACAATTTACAATGCGATTTGTAATCGGAAAAGGGAAAAAGGACTTTATTAAAGAAATATAAAACTTTGATAAAACAAAGTTTAAGGAAAAACGGGCAGATAGGGAATATAAGGGGATATAAGGGCTTTTACTTCACTTAGGCATAGAATTCAATCCGGAAGTCAGTTTTGAGAGTGTAGCATACCGTTGGAAATCTCTTTTCGGGATCTTTTTGATGGATCTTCTTGGAGGATGATCTGGTACTGAAATGCTGCGGAAAACCTCTCTGAAGTCAGGGACATCAGAAGGCACAAGGAGGCTTCAAGGATGATGTGTTTTCAGAGGAAATGCATTCCTTGAAGGCTCAAAAACATCTTAGCCCCCTGTTTGCTTGTCAAAAAAATTTATAGGGGGAAAACAACATGCTTGAATTTCAATCATACTCCTACACCCGATGGGAAAGACCCATCTTCTCGGTTTGCGAGTCCATCAATCACTACATGACAGGTGTTGCATTTCATTAATTAATTTCGTAAATTAATATAATATTAATGTTTCAAACCTTAGATAATTGATTCACCTTTGCATTTTTATTATACATGTCATTTGAAGAGCCCATTAGTGGTGAAATATAACCTTTGAGAAAGCTCAACACCAAGACTTTTCTTTTATCAATCCAGTAATACCCCTTCGCCTGCTTTTATTTTTGCCTAACTGGTAATTTCGTGACAAGGGTTTATAATGTCTAACTCGTCATTTAAAGAAGATCTGGTTAATGAATTAGCTAGATTCTAGGACAGTAAGGTGTACCTGATTGATGTTTTTACACTTAAAAGAAACTTCACCTCCTCCTCTAGCATAACATACGACGTTTTATATACGGTAAAGTCCAAGGTCCTAAACACCACGCTTCCTCCAATTCATTTTGACCCAGACTTCGTCTTATTTCTTGTCAAGCACTTCAATCTCGAGCAACAATTTATTTTCTCTTAGTCAAGTCATAAGGTTTTCTTACGACTAAATGAAGAAACAATTGCTAAAATGCTCGACATTCCTTCCCAAGGTATCGATATAACGAATAAATGGTTAGAAAAGGAGTTCATTACTTGGACTGAGGAGGATAAATTAGAATTCTTGAAAGGTTTGCTTAAAAGCCCCGGCCCAAAGTTAAAATTTCAATTTCCCATACCGATCCATTCGTTGAAACCATTTTATCAGACGTTCAATTCTCTTCTTGCTATTATTTTTGGATTAGCAGATGATTTCAAAATGGATGAATCTGCTTTCTTGGTCATTCGACTTGTCACTCTCCAACCAGACTGTTAGGCGATTATTTTTCCCAAATACCTGATCTGAGCAATCACGATTGACCTTTATACTACCATTCCATTTAGCTTCTGTCATCATTGCACATATTTGATTTGTTTAGTTTTGTTCGATTACCCTTCTTACTTAATATCCACCAAGATCCTCTTGAGTGTTACATACGTAAAAAATAAAGAAATGGTAGTTTATAAGTGGACAAATGTAATCTATCTGTATCGTCTCTCTAGTTCATATGCTCAATATATAGATTGTTTAGCATATCATTTGAAAATTAAATAATTGAAGTAAACGTAGATATAATTTCAAAATAATAGAGAAGAACGCTCAGAATTGTTGAAGAACAAAGTATAAGAAGTTGGTTTCTATACCCTAACTTCACTTTAATTTGTCTATATGGTTTTGAAAAGCAACCTTTTCAATTACCAAAATATGTTTCACCCTTGTTGTTTGCTTCTGAAGTACTTAGACAAAAAATTGTTGTAAATGAGTTTCATTTCTTCTGTAAGAAAAAAGGAGCATTATTCAATTATCCCTATGTTATTCCACCCTTAATTGCTAAAATTAAGAATGCTATAGATGCCCTGGAAAGGGAAATGGTATTGTTTGGATTATTGTGGGATAATATTTTTCATTACGGTCCCCTAGGAATTATCTCAAGATAGAAGAAACAAGTAGGGTTGTCAGCATATATTCATGAAAGAAAGCCTGAATCGGAAGACATGGCATATGTATTATCGCATGTGGATGATATTGCACAAGCGGTGTCACCTACACCTACAAATAATGAAGGAACAACTTGCATTGTTCCAAACTACACTAAATTAAAAATGCAAGAAATCAATATGAAGTTATCAACTCCTGCCCCTATGATCTTCGCAACAAAACATAAATCAGAAATTTTAGATCCAGTCGAAGTATCACAACGGTTGAAGGCTAAAGAGGATGATGTTGATACTGAGACATTCGAGCGAGAAATAAAACAATTGAGTAAAGATATGCAGCAATCCATCGATGATATTAAGAAAAGGGATTCAGGAGCATAGGCCCTTACCATCAAATACAGTTTCACAAAAGGGAGACCGATCGTTAGCCCCCTAATTTGCTCTTTTTTTACCATTTTCCCCTTCGTAAATCATAACCATTTACCTCTGTTTCACCCTTTTATGCACCCTCATCTTGCACCAATCCAAGCACGGTGACACATTTCGTATAAACCTTTATTCTTCATGTTTTAATTCAATTTAGCATTAATTAAATATTTACTACATGATTCCTTACTTTTAAATCACTTTTGTAACTTATCGATATCTCCAAGGTTATTTGATGGTTAGAGTGCTTACCGTAACCACTAATCTTAGTGCAGGACCGGATCTTGCACCATTTCCAGCACAACAGATCTTCACGGTAGATCCAACCTCCTCATCACCGCCTTGTCTTGAGCCACTTCAGCCACGACAGAGAATGATTCAAAGGTAGTTGAGACTAATCCGTGAAGGGAAAAAGCTGGTTAACTCTGTTTGTTTAAAACAATCACCTCTGAAGGCCCCTCAGCTTCAGATTACATTTTGTTATGAATTATTTGTGTTGAATATTGCAGCAAAAGCAGTGAAAGGCATCACGACATCATCCTTGATCCTAGTTGGAAAATAATCACCTTCACTAAGTGGGCCCACAGGCTATTTTTGGCGCAAAGTCTATTTTTAGACATGTCGATCATATTCTATGAGTTGCAGGATGCTATTTGTGGATGGTTGGTGAAGTTGGAAAAATAGATGGACTTCCATTTTTAGACATATTGGGCGGAATCTATTTTTAGATTGCCAGTCTAAAAATAGATATGTCGAATATTATTAGCTCTTAATAATATTTGGACTCTAAACATTATCTTATTCTCTTGGAGCACTTCACTTAAGTGCACAGATGTGGCACAACAGCTGACAAAAGGAATTATGCTATTTCTGAGGGTTTAGTGGAGCTATTGCATGGAGGACTTCAGTTAGAACTCATGTGACAAATTTTGGTGGAGTTGTATAAGTAGTTGGTGGAGTTGTAGAAGTAGTTGGTGGAGTTGTGTTCAGTTTAACTCAGTTAGACACAGTTGAGCTAGTTGTATCTAGTCTAAATGATTGATACACTAGTGAGAGTGATGTGAATTAATTAATAACTAATTCACTAAATATTAACTCATTAATCAAATTAAGAATACATCAGTTAACTACAGTGCATGGAAAGTTTCAGTGGAGACCAGTGGAGAGGTAGGTGAAAGAGCAAGTGTGACTATCAGTTGTGACTATAGTGTTACATTGTTTGCACCACACATTCATTGGAGATGGCAATGAGGATTGTGCAGTCAATATAGGATGGATTCAAGTTCATTCAGAGTTATTCTTCAGCAGGGATTGCACAGTAGAGGCAGGCTAAAGGCTGGCAAAGATCGGTGCATGGATTTGCAAGATCGGGCCTGATTAGTGTGTAGCGATTGGATTGTACTGAGAGCTTGTGATAAGCTTTGTATGAGGATTGTTACATGATCTCTATGACATATATTATATACAGATAGTTGGGTTTTTTAGCTTCAAGCTTTCCCGTTAAACAATTGTGTTAATGTGTGTGAATTTTTATGGTTTCATGTGTGCATTGCAATTGATTTAATTTCTACATGAGAGGATCAATGGTGGAATAGATTTTGTATTGTGCATGAAGTTAAAATAGTGTGTGATAGGAGAATCTTGGACATATGCATGCTTATTGCATATAATTTCTACATGGTATCAGATAATATTGATCAGAGCAATTGCAATTATTGAAGCGGTTGAGTTTTGTGCTGGTGGAATTCGAATTTGCTGCAGTGTTTTCTTGGTGTCGAAGTTGAGCACTCATTGAAATGTATTTCAACGGATTACGATTGGAGTAGTCCCTTGATGGAAGCTCAAATTATATTGCATGGAAGGACAGGATGGAGGAGGTGCTGGAGGATAATGGGTTGAAGGAGTTCATAGATGCTGAAACTCGAAAACCTGCTTCTAGCAATGCAGCCGCACTTGACGCATGGCAAAAGAAGTTAGCAAGGTGTTGAAGGATTATATTGGAAGGTGTGAAGGATCACATTGTGTCCAGCCTTCATGGAAAAGCCACTCCATTCTTGATGTGGAAGGCTTTGATAGAATTGTTCCAAAGCAGAAGTGACCAGAGGAAGTTGGCGCTTAAAGACAAGCTCAGGAAAATAAAAATGGAGAAGAATGACACTATTCCGGTATACTTGACAAAGTTTTTCCACTGTAGGGATGAGCTTGGGAGTGTATGAGTTAGTGTGGATGAATAATACTTGGTGAGCTTGGCTCTCCTTGGGCTTTCGAAGAGTTGGCATAGCTACGAGGACTCTATCAATGGTCGGGAGAAACTGCTAGGATGGGAGCGAATTTGGTCGGATCTTGTGCAGGAGGAGATAAGGCGGAGTACCAGGGATGGCTCTTCATCAAAGAATGATGATGAATAGGATTGCGCTTTGGCTGCCAAAGCAAGGAAAGGGAAGGGGAAGAAAAATCCTTCTCAATCCGGTGAGGATGGCAAAGAGCGTGACATGTCCAAAGTGAAGTGTATTCACTGTCACGAACATGGGCATTTCGCCACACATTATCCACAGAAGAATAAGAACAAGCAAGCTGCTGGTGAGGCTCTTGCCTCACAATTTGAGCTGGACTTCTCATTGATCGCATGCATGGTGTCTAGTGCATTGGGATCGGGGTGGTACTTTTATAGTGGTGCTACCTTTCACATGACGGGAGATGTGAATATTTTCAGTGACTTGATGGAGAAAGATCTCCAGTTGCATGTTGAGTTGAGCGAAAATGGACGATACAATGCAACCAGCATTGGTACCATTACCTTTTATAGGGAGTCAGGTAAACTCATTCTTTTACAAGATGTAGTGCATGTTCCAGGTTTAAAGAAGAATTTAATCTCAGTCGCAATGTTAGAGGATAAAGGGTATGATGTTGTCTTTAGTGAAGGAAAATTTTTCCTTCGGTACAAAGCAACAGGACAAGTCAAGAAGGTTGGGATTCAAGCCAAGAATCTCTACATATTTGAAGTAGATGGGATTTCTACAGAGCTTCCTACTATTGGGAAGTGCAAGAAAGACATGCAATTGAAGCTTGAGAGGGAGCAGGATTTGCATGCAGGTAAGAGTAAACCTCAGGATGTGGATTAGCCACAAGATGAGGATCATGGAGTGGGAGCAACCACTCATGTAGAGAAATTTCGTGCCAAATGGGCAAAGGGAGTGCATGAAGCTATACCACCAGGTGAGAGGTGGGGCGACATGCATGAGTAATCCCAAGAGGAGATTTCTGGGCAGGATTCATGGAGATGGTGTGGATATCATGAATTGAACCTAGATACGAGGTGTCCACAGAGCAGCAGTAGCATGATCAGTTGGATTGATGCAGGCATATCAAAGTGACAGTGTCGGATACTGGAGCGCGGTTCAGAGTTGACAACAAGTGTAGAGTGCATGGGTGCAGAGTTCAACAGTGCAGTGGTTCCTAAAGACATGTGCAGTTGGTACCAGCAGAAGTCGAAGAATTTGATGATAGATGCATCATATTGATTGAGTTGTTTGGAGCCTTTTCAAATTCAGAAGAGTTGCAGAGCAGATGCATGGAGTTGCAGGGCGCTTGCAAAGGTTGCAGGGCGAATGCATGGAGTTGCATGTCGCATGCAAAGACAGTCCTTTCTTGTTGAGAGGGAGTGTTGAAGATTGCAACAAGAAACAGTGAAGGAGGCATCCTGAAACATCATCCTTGATCCTAGTTGGAAAATAATCACCTAAACTAGGTGGGGCCCACACAGGTGATTTTTGTCACAAAGTCTATTTTTAGACTATGTCTATTTTTAGACATGTCGATCATATTCTATGAGTTGCAGGATGCTATTTGTGGATGGTTGGTCAAGTTGGAAAAATAGATGGACTTCTATTTTTAGACATATTGGGCGGAATCTATTTTTAGATTGCAGTCTAAAAATAGATATGTCGAATATTATTAGCTCTTAATAATATTTGGACTCTAAACATTATCTTATTCTCTTGGAGCACTTCAGTTAAGTGCACAGATGTGGCACAGCAGCTGACAGAAGGAATTACGCTATTTCTGAGGGTTTAGTGGAGCTATTACATGGAGGACTTCAGTTAGAACTCATGTGACAGAGTTTGGTGAATTTGTAGAAGTAGTTGGTGGAGTTGTGTTCAGTTTAACTCAGTTAGACACAATAGTGCTAGTTGTATCTAGTCTAACTGATTGATACACTAGTGAGAGTGATGTGAATTAATTAATAACTAATTCACTAAATATTCACTCATTAATCAACTGAAGAATACATCAGTTAACTACAGTGCATGGATAGTTTCAGTGGAGACCAGTGGAGAGGTAGGTGAAAGAGCAAGTGTGACTATCAGTTGTGACTATAGTGTTGCATCGTTTGCACCACACATTCATTGGAGATTCCAATGAGGATTGCACAGTCAATATAGGATGGATTCGAGTTCATTCAGAGTTATTCTTTAGCAGGGATTGCGCAGTAGAGGCACGCTAAAGGCTGGAAAAGATCAGTGCATGGATTTGCAAGATCGGGCCTGATTAGTGTGTATAGATTGGATTGTACTGAGAGCTTGTGATAAGCTTTGTACGAGGATTGTTACATGATCTCTATGACATATATTATATACAGATAATTGGGGTTTTTAGCTTCAGGATTTCCCATTAAACAACTGTGTTAATGTGTGTGAATTTTTATGGTTTCATGTGTGCATTGCAATTGATTTAATTTCCACATGAGATGATCAATGGTGGAATAGATTATGTATTGTGCATGAAGTTAAAATGTTGTGTGATCAGGAGAATCTTGGACATATGCATGCGTAGTGCATATAATTTCTACAATTTGAAAGATCTGTTTTGGCCTTCGGCCAACAGATCTATATAATGTAAAGTGTAAATAGGACCTAGAGGGGAATTTTGGGAGCAGAGTTTTTAGAGCGAAGTTGATAGGCGGTAACCGGTTGTTTTGTTATCGCCCGAATATGGGTTGAACATTGTATCAACGCATTTATTCACCTCAATGAATTAATAAAAGGTTTTCCGCCTCATGTTTCAGAAATTATGTTTCTGTTTTTAAGCTGATGAATTAACTGGTTTATTGAGCAGCATTTTAACTTAAAAAGGGAAACGCGCTGGTTGGCTAGGGCCCAGCCAACCCAACACGTTTACCCTATTTTATGTTTCCTGTAATGTGTGTTTATATTATTAAAGTGTGATTTAACTTTCAGCACATGTATTCCTGCCTTATTGAAAACAGATCCGTCGTGTGAAGTAGATACATTTTCTTTCCCTGCAATTTACTTTCTTGCACTTGATTTCAGATTGGCTTTCATCCACCTGGTACAAGCAGGGGAAACAAACCTACACCAGTGCAAGATGGTGTGATATTTCCTTTTCCTGCAATTCTGTTTATTTGGTTTTCCACCGCCTGGTACAAGCAAGAGAAATGAACTCGCACCAGTGCACGTTGGTGTGATGCAGCAAGCTTTGTTAATCTGCTTTCTGCGATTTTCTTTCTTTCTTTAAATGCTTATGACAGGATAAATGATTGTTTCTTTACTTCTGCATTTTGTTAAAATCAGAAACATTCACTTTTATGTGTGAAAATTGATTTGATAGAAAGACTAGCACTTGCAATAATTGAACACTCATTTTAAGGATTAAATACTAAGTGCAAGAAGCTCTAATCCGATACAAGAACCAGTTTCTTGCCACAAGATCTGAGTGCTCGGAACCTTGAAAAGTTTGTGCCCTTGCATAAAGTAAAAAATCGTTCAGTAAAGACACTATTTATACCTTCTACATCAAATCTCTGATCCTGCACTAGTGCAGGACAGATTAATGCAAGAAGGAAATCTCTAAGGAAGCAGGTTTAAGGGCCCTCTAATGGGACTCCTAAAGTGTCTATGCTAAGGGAAAACACACACTCAGTAGATTAAACAACCATTAGTGGGAGTGATTTCCTTTTATCCTTAATTATCTCTTGCAAATTCATACTTTCTCGTTCCAGTCTTACATTATTTTTTATGGTTCAAGTTGCCTTCCTCTCTTTTGATTTGATTCTGCAATTTTTTCTTCAAAGAAAGTAGGGATTTACATCAGAAATATTCATACCATCTCTGGAATTGCCTGTGCTTCATCTCTAAGTTTACGAATCCCCCGGGTTGACAAATTAAGTGTTGAGGAGTTTGCTTAAGTGTAATTCCTGCACCCAACATTTTGGCGCCGTTGCCAGGGAGGCGATTTGATTTGGTAAGAATTTTCTTATTATACAATAGAGGTAATTTTTCTTTATTTTTGCAGTGTTGTTTTTTGAAGGAATTTTAATGGTGTTTATTGATTTCTAACAGCATTTTTAGAAGTTGTTTGTTATTTTTCTTTTTTTCTTTTCTTTTGAAATGAATGCCTAGGAAAGGTAAGGGTTCGAAGCCCACTAAGGGACGAAAGAATTCTGAAAATAATTTTAATATTGGGTCTCCTTCTGTCAGCAGGAAGCCTAATCCAATTCAAACCCATCACGCAAGAACAATCCACCTGGATTCTGGTGATAACAGCTCAGGTTTGGATCAACCTGTGGAGAGCGGTACAAGTAAAAGGGGAACAATGGTGGACCAAGAAGATCATTTGGAAGGGACTGGTGACAACCAAGTAAGTGAAGGACAATCCAATTTTGTGTTTCCAATTGTGGATCCTAATACTGTGTCGCAAATAAAGAATATTCCACCATCAGCTCTCCCTCATTTCCATGGTAAAGTTCATGAAGATCCTGACTCTTTTTTATTTGAGCTTGATATTCTGTGTAGAAGTTATGATTATGCAACTGAGAATCAGAAATTAAGATTATTTCCTGTTACCCTCAAGGACTCAGCTCTTCGCTAGTTTATGGGGTTAGGAGGAAACACTATAACCTCTTGGGATCAGATGAAGAGAGTGTTTTTGTCTAAATATCAAGAATATTGCAAAACCTGAGACATGCAGGATGAAATTTTTACAATCATACAAGATGATGATGAAATGCTTGAAGATTATTTGGAAAGATTTTTG
Source organism: Pinus albicaulis (assembly GCA_034641835.2). Classification (NCBI taxonomy): domain Eukaryota; kingdom Viridiplantae; phylum Streptophyta; class Pinopsida; order Pinales; family Pinaceae; genus Pinus; species Pinus albicaulis. Next base: position 20,672,935 of record CM076575.1, read on the forward strand.
TATATTTTACAAAGGTCAAAACTTAAGCTTGATCCCAACACTATTAGAACCTTGTTCTTAAGAGGACTTATTGATAATGCTAGAAATAATTTGAATCTGTTAGGACAAGGTGATATTTCTCTGCAAACTTTTGATCAAATTTGTGAATTATGTAGGAAATTTTCAAGAAACCAGTACAGATCCGGTAGAGGAACTCGAAATAGAAATAGAAAAACTGAATCTACTGATGCTATGATTATTGGACTAGAAAATAAAATGGAAAACATGAAAATTGAAATAATGAACATTGTTACCAAACAGCTAGATACCTTAAAATTTCAGCAAAAACTCATGAAGGAATAAGAGTCATTATGTATTTTCTGTCCTAAATGTAGAGGCAAGCATCCTCCTAAAGAGTGTCCTCTTCATTTAAAAGAAACTAATAAGTGTGTTATTTGTGCAGAAGACCATATGACATAAAAATTTCCCTCTATACTAGGACTTAAAGTTGTATTTACAGGGGGAAAGCCTGAAGCTGAATACTTGAATGCTATGGGAGCAAGAAGGAATTGGCCTCAAGTAGGTACAGGTATGGCTTCTGAATTTTCTCCACACTATTTTGGTTATAATTCACATGCATATTCTTATCCTAACTCTCATCAGCAGTGGCAGTATGGGAATCAATATCAGCATGGGCAACCTTCTCAACCATGGCAACAAGGTTGGAGAGGGCCAACTCATTCTCCATATTCCTACTGGCCACCTATGCAGTCATATCCATCTACACATGCACCTTATTCAATGCCTCAACTTCCAAGTTAGTCCACTCCACCATTGCCTTTACCTCCACCCTTTCGACCTCCTCAGTTAACTGCTCAACCTATGCCCAATCCTAATAATAATAAAGCAGTGAAAATGATCTATGTAACAAACCCACCTTTACCATTCGAATACCAGTCTATTCCAGTTAGGTTTCATGATATTCAATTAAGATCGGGAAGGACTATAACATCAGAAAGTCAAAAGCAACCTATGGTGATCGTTGAAGAGAAAGGAGAAGAGGAAACCCTTAACCATTCTCCGAAAGTTTTCACCAAGCATCCCTTACCCTCTGAATCCTTGCCATCTTCTTCCAACCAGCCTCCCTTCCCAAAGAGGCTAGTAATGGAAAGGAGTGAGCCTATTTCTAAGACTAGTTTGGCATTTGAGATTCGGAATCTTTTCATTAAGATACCTTTGCTTCAAGCCATCAAAGAGATCCCCATTTGTACCAATATTATTAAGGACCTCTGTCTCAAGAAACCCGGGAGGAAGAGATTGGAACCCCAAACCATTCAATTTGTTGGTTGGGCAAAAAAGTTGATGACGGGATGTGTGTCCATGGAAAAATATATTGATCCCGGAAACCCTGTTGTCTCATTTCAGATTGGTAATGTCCTTGTCTCTAATGTTCTTATAGACCTGGGGACAGCCATTAGTGTCATGACTAAGCAAACCATGGATCAACTTCGGTTATCTCATCTTCGCCCTACTCCCACTGTGCTTGAATTAGCAGATAGATCTAAAATTAAGCCAGAAGGAGTATTGGACGATGTGATCATCTCATTAGATTCTTGGGAATATCTTGTTGATTTCATTGTGCTTGAGCCAAAGAACCCAGTAGGAGGAAATCCCTTGATCTTGGGTCGACCATCGCTTGCTACGGCCGATGCATATACTAGATGTCGTTCCGGTGATATGTATATTTCACATGGAGATTCTAGGAAGAAATTTACCTTATACCCCCCTGCCAGATCCAGTCAATACCTTCGAGATACTTGATGGTTGGATCAAAGCAGTGATGAGGAGACTCATTCTATTTCTCTTATCCATCATTATATTGGGTCTTCACAAGAAGATGAGATTCAAGATTTTTTGAATAATCTAGACACTATGCCTAATTATGAGCCTTTGAGCCAAATTTTCAGCCTATATTTTCAAGAAAATCATGATTCTCATTCTTCTGTACCTCTGCATTTGACCACCCCCTTGAGTACTCCTGAGCCTGATACCACTCTTGTTGAGATTAGCCCTAGTAAATCCTTGCATATTAGTTCAGATTTGGACTCATCTCAGCAAGAGCAACTTGTGAATTTGTTGCAAAACCATCTTAGTGCCTTTGCTTGGGGCTATGAAGATATGAAGGGTATCCCTCCTGAAACTTGTACACATCATATCTATATTCAGGAAGGAACCTGACCTTTCCGACAACCCCAAAGGTGAATGAATCTAGCTCTAAGAGATATTGTGAAGGAAGAAGTACAGAAACTCTTAGATGTCGGTTTTATCTATCCTATTTCTGATAGTCAGTGGGTCTCTCCATTAGTACTGGTACCTAAGAAAGATGGAAGATGGTGTATTTGCATTGATTATCGAGAATTGAATAAAGCCACTCATAAATATTACTTCCCTCTCCCTTTCATTGATCAGGTGCTTGATACCCTTGCAGGAAAGAAATATTTCTCCTTTTTGGATGGCTTCAGTGGTTACAACCAGATACAAATTGCACTCGAAGATCAGGATAAAACTACTTTTACATGTCCATGGGGGACATTTTCTTACAAAGTGCTTCCCTTTGGTTTATGTAATGCCCCAGCTACCTTTCAAAGGGCAGTCCTGGCTATTTTTGCTGATCTAGAATTTGTAGAAATTTATATGGATGACTTTTCTGTGTTTGGTGATTCTTTTCAGGAAGCTCTCAAAAATTTGGAGAAAGTACTTCTTCGTTGTCAAGAATCCCATCTCGCTTTGAGTGACAACAAATGTAGATTAATGTGCAAAGCGGGAGTGGTTCTTGGCCATTGTTGGTCACTTTAATTGTTTTAACAATTCAAGTGCTACATAAATTTTCAACCCAGGAAGGTCTGTTTGTTCCAAAGGCAATCACACACTATATATGCTCAATTTCAAAAGAAAAGAACTGTTGTAGTATTAATCACGCTAATTATATTAACCACACTGTCCACACCTTACTTTAACAAAGCTGAAGCCTACTCGTGTTACAGCAAAGACAATCCTTCTAATGCAGACTTTCATTAAAATAATCCTAGAAAAGATAATGAAAGGAATTCATTCTGCAGGAAGGAAGATCAATCAACTATAACGGAGAACAGGACCCTATTCCTCCAAGTAGGAATCTTCAGCACCTGTTTCCTGATATCAAACTGTCACACATTCATTCCATAAACAGATTACTGAAATAAAGTAACTCACAGCTTCTCAAGAATGAATTGTATAAAACCAATGCAGTAAATAGCGAAAACAGAGCTCTAACAATAAACACAGAACTGCATAAATAACTTCAGCAAACAGGGTTTAATCAAGGTGCAAATAACATAAATAGTTAACAGACTACAGGATAAAATGGGTGAATCTTGTGATGAAGGCAGGCCATTTCCTTCTCACAAGATTCCCCAGAGAAAGAAATTAAATTGAAGTGCTCAAAACAAACTTTTATTCATCTGTCAAAAAGCGACATATTACAATCAAGTCTCGCTCCTTCTCTGTTCAGGAAAATGTACCTCCCGCAGTCTCTAACTATCCTTCTAATGCTGATGTCTCCTCTTTTTAAAGAGGATCCATCTATTACAGTTACATCATAGAAATCCTATTTTTATCCAGATCTGATCCTCTGTTCTAAAACAGGGTCTTTCTGTTCTTCCATAGCAGAATGTTGTTACGATGGATACAAGAATATTGGCTTCAGCATGGTCCGTGTAATAGCTTCCCTTGCTTGTGTTTGTCTTGTTGTCGTCATACTCAAAATACACCTTCAAAATTGCAAATCACGGGTTGTTTCAGCAATGGGATTTGCGTGTCTATTGACTGTTTCAGCAACGCGATCTTCAAAATAGATTATCTGCGGTCTTTAAACTGTCTCAGCAACTATATACCTTCGATTAATGATTAAATATAAAAGTAATGTAGAATTATATGCAAAACAAATTAAACATATAGTAAAGAGAAGAACATTATATACCTTTGGGAAAAATGGATGGAAGTGATAATATAAGCTTTAAATATGGACTAGAAAGAGTAAAGTGGTAACAAAATATGTAGTCAAAATGGCACATTATGAGGTCCTAACATCCCCCCCAACTGAAAGGGTTGCATGTCCTCAGACAACTTTTAGTCTAAGTCAAAGTCTGGATACTGACTTTTTTCATGCAAGTTACTCAAGCAATAACTATGGAAGGTGGTATCTGTCAAAGGTTTGAATCCCTGGTTACTTTGCAATTTCTACCATGTTGCTGCTTCATCCCTGTTAGCCAATCTGTAATGAGCCTGATCTCTTTCTGCTGGCATCCATAAAATAGGAAAGTGAAAATGATAGCCTATCCAATTCTCAGCACATTGTTGAACACATCTGATGTAGTTTGGTACTCTGGATAGTGCAGTTTCAAGGTTAATAGGGCTAAAGGGATTATACTCTTGTCTCTCCTTAGAGGATTGTTTCCACAACATGTTGTTCTCCCTCAGAGTAGCAGTCTCTTTGGCCCTGATTAACTGGTGACACTCTTGGAGTACTGAGGCTTGCAATTGCTGAATATCTAATCATTCCTGCCTTCTGCAAAAACTGATGATATTCTACTGCAAAAATGGCTGGGTTTCGAGGTTCTAGCCTTATCTAGAGAAGGTGATTATCAGCATTGTGCCTAGTTGCAAGAAAAGCGGTTTGCCATGTGATTTGATTGGCAAGAAAGGAAACAAATTCCCTAATCTGTACATCACCAACAATAGGATTAAGATTGACCTCTCTGTTTTCAGGCATAGCCTCATTATGAAGATACAGCTCACATAATAGATGTTGATCACTAGTGGAAGCCTCAGTAAATGTTTTGACAAACTGCTCAGCTGTGAGCAGCTCATGAGGTCTTCCATCCTTAACTGCTTTCAACTGGAAATAAATAAGGTGTTCTGAAAGAAACAAAGAATAGTTCAAAGATGGTTTCCTGCTGGCTAATAGTTTTTGTACTAGTTGAAACATCAGGATCATTTTATCTTTTAATTCCTTATTCTCTTTCTTGGAATCTCTAAGTTGCTGAAGTGTCTACTTCCAATTATCCCAATTGGAATACATATGATTTTTCCAGGCCAATTTATGCTGTTGTAAAATTTTGTCTTGATCAATAGCATACTGCTTCTTCCACTTAATCATTATTTCCAACTCTTTCCATGGTGGAGTTTGTGTTCCAGCATTATAAGTAATGGGTTGAGGCATAGTCTGAGTAGCAGAAATAGTTAATGTAGGACAGGATACCTGTACCTTAGTTTCTTTCTCCAAAGTTTTTGAAGGCCCTACTGGTTCTTGTGTAACAGTAGGGCACTCTTTCTTAATTGCAGATGATGTGGATGCACCAGGCATTGGCACTTTAACTATCTTGTATCCTACCTGTTGATAGATGTTTCCACACTGATGACACATGTATTCTTTATAGGGATCATTCTCTGTATGTTTTTCTTGCATAGATGTTGTATGGGCCAAGGTATAAAGATTTAGTTCCTTGTCAAAGGCTTCCCTTGCCATTAGCAATTCTTTCTTACAGACTTCTAATTCTGACTTTAAAAATTCACTTTCCTCTAAAAGAGAGGTCATGGTGACTGGACCCTGTGTATCGGTTTCTTTTGCTGAAGTTGATTGTTGTTCTTCAGCTATAGCTGGTTATTGTGTTTCAGCTACAGCTGGTTTCCTTGTAATATCATCTTGGATGTTTGACTTTTGCATGTCAGCAGCTGGTTCTTGTGTTTCAGCTGCTGAGTGAGTAGCTGGTTCTTGTGGATCAGCTACTGGTTGTGTAAAAAATGATGTCATATTACCCTGGGCATCTAGTTCTTATGGAGCAGTGCCACAGGACGAGATGGGTAATGATTCCGGGATTTGGAAAGGTGGTGATGATTGGAGTTTTAGAAAAATGGCTGCAGGGTCAGGGGTAATGGGAATGGTTTCAGATTCAATGGTTGTTTTCATTTTTCTTCTAGGTAGGAAAGCAGAAAAAGCAGTGGCTTGCTTTTTCTTTCTATGAGAAGATTTTTCCCTAGGAGAAGGGCTATCGAAGGAGGTGGTTGCTTTAGATGCAACCCTTGTTGCCTTTTTGATACAGAGGCGGTTGTAGTTTTCATCTTTCTTTTATGAATAGGGGGAGATGGTGGTGTTTCAACCTAAGAGTCATCACTAGGGATGTGGACGGTGGGCTGGGATGACTCTGCTAAATGAGATGGACTTGAAGACAGGTCAACTAGATTGACTGGTTCTGAGGATGGGATCGATGGAGGATCCGGGATATTCTCCAATTGCTGCTCGTAGGACCTTTCAGGGATTTCTTGGGGGTTTTCAGCTTCTTAGGGAATTTCAAGGGCTTGTTCGGGAGGTAAAGGTAAGTTGTTTAGAGGGGGTTTTTGCTGAGCAAAGCCCCTCTGAATTAATAGTTGACAAAGGTGATGATGAGTAAGGGAAAGTAGTGGAAATTTTACCCATCTACAGTAATATGACATATTTTTAATACATCCAAGCAGATAATAAGGAATGTTTACTAGTCTACCATGTCATAATTGGCTCATTAAAACAAATTCATGCTGATAAACTACCTGATAGCGACCCTCGCAAGTTAAATAATGCTTGAAAAATTCAGCTACCTTTGGCCACGGAGGAGGTAATGAGTGCATTCCTATGCCACGGCCTTTAATCTCAACATGTTCTCCTGGAAGAAGGAAGTCTTGTTGCGCGTTTAGGATGATGTGTTTCCTACTAAACCACCGAGCACCTGTGACTGGAAAACCCGAGACTTGTGCTATATCGTCCTCTGAAACTGGAATTCGGACCCCCTGAACTGTAGAATGGTCCTCCTGAAGGTTATGTGCAAATTCCAGGACCTGCTGAGGGTCGAATTCTTGAAGTCTTTCAAAATATGCCACCCATCCTGCTTGTTGGAAGATCTAATAAGCATCCGGAAACAATTCAAGGAGAGCCATTGAACCGGGCTCATGTCTAATGGTCGGTCCTCCCATAGTTACTAGCTTAGGTAAAATGCAGAGGCAGAGAGCAGAATTACCAAGCTTTGAATAGAGTAATCGTTGTGACTGAGAACATGGAGTATCAGCAAAGGGCCGAAGTAGTTGGTGTAAAGAGTGACGGTAGTTTGCATGCTGTGAAATGATGGTTTGTAACTTCGAAATCCCCCCCATGTATGGTGAAATGATGTTTTTAAGTGTGCGGAGATTATAATCATAATGAGGTAAATCTTCTCTTTAAACTATCATTTAATTGTATTACATAAAATTCACATACCTTATATTTACCTTTGCTTTGTGATTCGGAATATATAGTGCTTGTTTATGATAGCTTAATACTAATGGAAGAACTTTAGAATTCTCTGAAATGTAAGGAGGATCATATTAGAGTCTGCTTAATCATAAGAGAGAGGTAATAAATGGACAGTATTCACACAAGGAGTATGAAGAATAAAATTGAAGGACTGAAGAAGTTGCATAATCATGTTTTTAGGGGAAAGAAATGGTGTTTTAGCAATGGAAAGATAAATGACATGCTGCTGAAAGTGGTGTTTCAGCAATGGAAAAATAAGGGAAATGTTGCTAAAAAGTAATGATTTAGCAATGGGAAAATAGGGAAGTATTTGCTGAGGAATGATATTTCAGCAGTAAGAAATAGGGAAAATACTTGCTGGAGAATGATGTTTCAGCAGTGGGTAAAATGGGAAAATGAGAAAATGATATGAAAGGGGAAAGAAAGAATGAGGGGATGAGTGATGAAATGTTACTGGGAGATGAGGAAATGAATTAAATAAGGAAATCAAAGCTTCTCAGATTGAAGCTTAGATCTTCTTGTGATGAAATTGTCCTGCTTGATAAGTTCTTCCTTAATCTGCAAAATACATTTGTAACATGCCAATCCTTGACAGGGATTATTAGTTTTAAGAAATCTAATCTAATACTAAAAATATAGTGCAGAAAACAATTAAATGCTGTGAGGAACAGAAGACTCCCCTAGAAAAAGATAATGTGCATCTGTCATGCAAGTAGCCTTAAAATATTCTTTAGAAACAGGGCACTGATACAAACGAAGCCTATGACCATTTACTAGTAGAGGTGTTTTAAAATCATCAATTGTTAAAAGTCTTACTGTTCCATTGGGAAAAACAACATCTACTTCATAAGGTCCCAGCCATCTTGTACATAGCTTACCCTGAAAGTTCTCAAACCGAGAATCATACAATAAGGCCCAATTACCTTTTTGGAACTGCTTATGCTTGATGGTTTTATCATGCCACTTTGTTCTTTGTCGTTGAATCATGGTTGTCTGATGAATGGCATATAATCTCTTTTCATCCAATTCAAGAAGCTGCTGCAACCTGGTTGTCTGCACATCAGTCAAATCAACGTTAACAGCTAAAGCAGTTCTTAAAGTTTTAATTTCAAATTCCACAGGAAAAACAGCACTTTTACCATAAACCAATTCATAGGGAGAAAATTCTGTAGTATTTCTCCAGGTATTTCTATAAGCCCATAGTGCTTCAGGGAGCTTTTGAGACCAATCCTTCCGGTTATCCTTCACTGTTTTGGTTAGAATGGCTTCTATTACTTTATTTTTGCTTTCCACCTGCCCATTGGCTTGGGCATGGTATGGTGTAGTCATTCTATGATGAATATGATATTTTTGAAGGGTAGATTTAAAACCATGAGAATTGAAGGGAGGTCCTCCATCTGTAACTAGCTCTCTAGGAATTCCAAATCTAACAAAGATTTCTTCAAATAAGAAAGCTAGGACAGCTTCTTCATTAGCTCTAAGAAGTGCTTTGGCCTCCACCCATTTGGTCATATAATCTGTACAAACTAATATATAAATCCTTTGATTGGATGGAGGATTAATGGGTCCTATAAAATCTAAGGCCCATATTTCAAATGGTTGAAGTATTACCTAGGGGTTTAATGGCATTTGATCTCTATGATTGGGTTGACCCATTCTCTGACAGCTATCACAAGCCCGCACATATTTCTTTGCATCCTTAAACAGTGAGGGCCAATAGTAACCCATCCTCAGAATTTTATGTGTCGTTCTTTTATCAGCAAAATGCCCTCCACAAGGGCCATCATGACAAGCTTTTAGTATGTCATACACCTCATCCTTTCTAATGCATCTTCGGATTTCATGATCAAGTCCTGTATAGAAAAGACACCCACTTATCCAGCTATACCTGGCACTTTGTTGAATAATTTTTCTCTTTTCTCTATGTGACAGGTGTGATGGTAACTTTCCTGCAACTAGATAATTAGCAATGTCTATGTACCAAGGTGAGTAAGCAGATACTGCAAATAAATACTCATCAGAAAAGGAATCATCTACTGGAATATTATTATCAGTTTTTAACCGTGAAAGGAAATCAGCCACAACATTTTCTTTACCTAGTTGATCTACAATTGTTATATCAAACTCTTGCAGTAACAATAACCATCTGGTAACTCGAGCATTTGTGACAGATTTATTCATTAAATACTTAATAGCCAAGTGATCAGTATGGAAAAAAGTAGAATAACCAGTAATGTAATGTCGAAATTTATTAATGGCATAAATTACTGCTAATAATTCCTTTTCGGTAACTATATAATTAAGCTCAGCAGGGGTCATATTCTTACTGATAAAGTAGATAGCATAAGGAAGATGGTTTTCCTCTTGTCCCAAGACAGCTCCAATTGCAGTATCTGAAGCATCAGAAGATATATGAAAGGGAAGTGTCCAATCAAGTCCTCTCAAAATAGGAGCTATGGATAACTAATGCTTGAGTTCTACAAAGGCCTCTTGACAAAGATTATTCCACTTAAATTCAGCATTTTTCATAAGCAACACAAATAATGGAGAAGCTATCTTGGAAAAATCTTTAATGAATCTCCTGTAATATCCATCATGTCCTAGAAAACTTCTCACATCAGTTTGTGTTTTAGGAACAGGAAGATTCTGAATGACTTGTATTTTAGATGGATCTACCTGAATTCCTTGAGATGAGATAAAATGTCCAAGCACTACTCCTTCACTCATCATCATATGACATTTTTCAGTACTTAAGGAGAGATGAGCTTGTATACAACGTTTGAGTAGCTTCTTAAGATTATGTAATGCATCTTCAAAAGACACACCATAAGGGGTAAAATCATCCATAAATATTTCCATGGAGTCATTCAGCATATTAGAAAATATTCCTATAACGGCCCTTTGAAAAGTTGTTGGTGCATTACATAGTCCGAATGGAAGAACTCTATAGGCAAAAGTTCCCTGAGGACTAGTAAAAGTGGTATTGTCTTGGTCTTGGGGTGCAATTCTGATTTCGTTATACCCACTGAATCCATCTAAAAAGGAAAATAATTTCTTCCCTGACAAACTATCCAACACCTTATCAATGAACGGTAAAGAAAAGTGATCCTTTTGAGTGGCTTTATTTAAGGCTCTATAATCTACACACACTCTCCATTTCCCGTTTTTCTTAGGGACTATTACCAATGGGGAAACCCATTCACTGTCAGATATAGGGTATATAAATCCTGCATTAAGCAGTTTCTGAAGTTCCTCTTTAACAATTTCTCTTAAATTAGGGTTCATTCGTCTTTGGGGTTGGCAAACTAGTCGACAACCTTCCTTAATATAAATCCGGTGAGTACATAATTCAGGAGAGATTCCCTTCATATCCGTGTAATCCCATGCGAATGCTTCCTTATTTTCAAGTAGTAACTTCATTAACTGTTGTGTTTCAGCAACTGTTAGATCAAGATTTATGTTCAGTGATTTTCCAGGTTCGATTTCTACTGTTATGCTTTTAGAAGAGATGCTGGTTGATGTTTGAGGTGAATCTTCGAGTTTAAGCTTCTTCTGGGTATCTGTTTCCAAAAGTGCAGTCAATTGATTGTGTGTTTCAGCAATCACAGAGGAAGGTTCGCAAATAAAATTATTAATTACTTCATCCTCTGTGTTGTCTTTAAAACTTAAAGCTTGTCCGATAGTCAAAATAGGTTGAATAGCATTATAATCATAATCCATCCACACCGAATTTTCATTAGTCATGGGTGTAGCATGAGGGTAAAGAGTAAGTTGTTTAGTTTCATATCCACTGGAAATTGTCATTGAACCAGATCTACAGCTAATAAAGGCATCGGCTATGGCTAGCCAAGGCCTTCCTAGAATTAGAGGATGTCCCCCCAACTTTGTTTTAGTTTGCAACACCACAAAGTCAGCTGGGTAATTCCGGGACTCAACCGAGATGACTAAGTCTTCAAAAACTCCTTCTAGTTTAATTATAGAATGGTCAGCTAGCTCTAGGATCGTTGGTGTATCTCTAATTGTGTTCTTCAGCTGTAACAATTGTGAAGTTTCGAGAGTCATAATGTTTATAGCAGCACCTAATTCTACCAGAACTTGAGGGATTATTGTTTTACCAATTTGAACTATCACAGTAGGATGGTCGGGGTCACCATATTTCACAAGAGGAGTTTTACCGGACATTAATGCAGATAGATCACCCATAACATGAACTGTAAGGGGATCTTTAGCTTTCCTACCAGGTTTCTTAACACAAATGTCTCTCATGGTTTTGGCATAAATTGGTACATCTCTTAGTGCCTGTAAAAGTGGAATTTTAACATATAGATTTTGCAATTCCCATAAAATATTAAAAGCAGGTGGTTCAGGCGTTTTAGTTAAAACTAAACGCTCGGGGAATGGTGGCTCTGTTATTTCAGTACCCTTATTAGAGGGTGGTTGTACTTGTTTGTGTGAATTATGTTTCTCAGTTTCTTCTTTATCAGAATCGGAAGAAGTTATGTCGTCAATGATGGGTTCTACTATTTTCCCAGATCTCAAATGAATATCATTACATTGTACAGGGGAAGTAGGAAATGTGGGTTGGTTCTGAATATCAATGACTTGCACAGCTTTATTATTGGGGTTAGGATTTGGTTGTACGGGTAGCTGGGGTCTCATTTGATTATTTGGGGGAGCACCTGATGGTAGAGGAAGTGGTTGTTGAAATTGAGGAAATTGATTTGGAAATGGGAGTTGTTGGCCCCTCCAATTTGAATCCCATTGATTAAAATAAGATGGTTGTTGTGGAGGCCAAGGAGTCCACATTGCAGGATCTAAAAAGGGAGGGGTTTGTTTGTTGCATGGGTGGGTAATTCATTTGATTAAAGGGTGGGTATTGCAATTGGTTGAAGGGAGGGTAATTTGTCTGACTGAAAGAAGGATAATTTTTCCAACGATTAGAAGATGTAAATGGCATACTAGAATTCATACCTTGTCCTCTTGGTTGCCATTTTTCTCCTTTGTGTTAGCAGATAGACTGCTTCAACTTCTTCTTCTATTGGTTTCAATGTTTCCTTTATTCCTAGTATAGAAGGGCATTGTTGTGTTTCCTGATCTTTCTCACAAAGGGTGCAGATTGGTATCTTGTCCAATGGACATTCCCTTAGTGGGTGTTTGTCTCTGCATTTGGGGCAAAAGACAGCCAATGCTGCTTCTGCTTCAGCCTGCTTCTTTTTAACCTACAAGGTGTCAATTTGTGAAGCAAAAGAACTTAACATTTCAGTTTTAAATTCTTCAAGTAAATTACCTATTTCAGCTCTTGTTGCTCCCCCACTGGCTGATTTCTGAACTCTTGAATATGTGACATCTCTGCTATTTGATCTGTTCCTTGCAGCTCCTCTTGAAGATCTTTTACAGAGGTCAACAATCTCATCATATGACTCTTTAGATATATCTCATTTACCAAGCATATTTAGCATGTCTAAACAATCATCCCTCACTCCTTTTAGTAATATTGTTTTAAGAATATCTTTACTTACCCCGGGATGATCAGATCTCTGCAGATTGTACTGCAGTCTCTCCACAAAGTCCTCCAAATTCTCGTCCTCCTTTTGTACCATCTTGAATAATTCCTCCCTCTTTTCTCTTGTCCGACAATAATATTGATATTTAAGCAGAAATTTCTATTTCATCTGTTCCCATGTTGTGATTACCTGGCTTCTGAGGCTCATGAACCACCTTAATGCATTTCCTTTTAGTGTTGCTAGAAACAGTTTCAGCTTCTGAGCATTAGTAACATAATCATAACTTCTGCATAATATATCAAATTCAAAGAGAAATTCGTCAGGATCTTCAGAGGATAAACCATGGAATTTGGGTAGCGCAGACAGTGGGATATTCTTCATAGGAGTTTCTCCCCTAGGGAGATCACTCATATGAAATCCCAAGGTAAAGAGAGAATTTTCATCTTTTCCTTCTCCTTAAGGATCTACTCGTCCTCCACCAAAGAATCCTTCATTGTTTCCCTCCATTGTTTGATCTCCTACTGCACTTTCTCAATCCTCAAAATTTTCTACTGGCTCATCAATGTTTTCTACTAGTTTTTCAATATTTCATGTCGATTCCTCAACGTTCTCTGTTGATTCTTTAGTGTTTTCTTCTGGTTATTCAACACTGTCTACCGGTTCTTCAATACTTGTTGCTGGTTCCTCAACATTTTCAGGGCTCACAACTTCTTCTGTTTCATAATTTGATTGAGGGGAGCGTTGAGGCTTTGGTCTTCAGGAGCTTAATCTCTGACAATTTCGCCAATAAAAGTCTTTCTTCCTCCCCTTCCTTTGCCCTTGCCACCTGTAGGGTTAGTTTTCTTATGCCGCGTCCTCTCATACAATCTACACATCTAGAAGAAAAACATCAATGCTTTTGAAATCTATAATTGCCTTCCCCGGCAACGGCGCCAAAATGTTGGTCACTTTAATTGTTTTAACAATTCAAGTGCTACATAAATTGTCAACCCAGGAAGGTCCGTTTGTTCCAAAGGCAATCACACACTATATATGCTCAATTTCAAAAGCAAGAAGTGTTGTAGTATTAATCACGCTAATTATATTAACCACACTGTCCACACCTTACTTTAACAAAGCTGAAGCCTACTCGTGTTACAGCAAAGACAATCCTTCTATTGCAGACTTTCATTAAAAGAATCCTAGAAAAGATAATGAAAGGAATTCATTATGCAGGAAGGAAGATCAATCAACTATAACGGAGAACAGGACCCTATTCCTCCAAGTAGGAATCTTTAGCACCTGTTTCTTGATATGAAACTGTCACACATTCATTCCATAAACAGATTGCTGAAATAAAGTAACTCACAGCTTCTCAAGAATGAATTGTATAAAACCAATGCAGTAAATAGCGAAAACAGAGCTCTAACAATAAACACAGAACTGCATAAATAACTTCAGCAAACAGGGTTTAATGAAGATGCGAATAACATAAATAGTTAACAAACTACAGCAGCAAATGGGTGAATCTTGTGATGAAGGCGGGCCCTTTCCTTCTCACAATATTCCCCAAAGAAAGAAATTAAATTAAAATTCTCAAAACAAACTTTTATTCATCTGTCAAAAAGCAACATATTACAATCAAGTCTCGCTCCTTCTCTGTTCAGGAAAATGTACCCCCCACAGTCTCTAACTATCTTTCTAATGCTGATGTCTCCTCTTTTTAAAGAGGAGCCATTTATTACAGTTACATCATAGAAACCCTATTTTTATCCAGATCTGATCTTCTGTTCTAAAACAGGGTCTTTTTGTTCTTCCATAGCAGAATGTTGTTACGATGGATACAATAATACTGACTTCAAAATGGTCTGTGTAACATCTTCCCTTGCTTGTCTTTGTCTTGTTGCCGTCATACTCGAAATACACCTTCAAAATCACAAATCACGGGCTGTTTCAGCAACGGGATTTGCGTGCCTATTGACTGTTTCAGCAACGCGATCTTCAAAATAGATTATCTGCGGTCTTTAAACTGTCTCAGCAACTATATACCTTCGATTAATGATTAAATATAAAAGTAATGTAGAATTGTATGCAAAACAAATTAAACATATAGTAAAGAGAAGAACATTATATACCTTTGGGAAAAATGGATGGAAGTGATAATGTAAGCTTTAAATATGGACTAGAAAGAGTAAAGTGGTAACAAAATATGTAGTCGAAATGGTACATTATGAGGTCCTAATAGTCATTTGATTTCTGACAAAGGTATCCAGGTTGATCCGCCAAAGATTGAAATCATTTTTCATATTCCTGCACCCAAAACTCAAAGGGAAGTAAGAGGTTTTTTAGGACATGCTAGTTACTATAGAATATTCATTGAAAAAATTTCAAAGACAGCTACTCCTATTTTCCAACTTCTAGCTAAGGATAGTGAATTTTCTTGGTCCACAGCTTGCCAACAGTCTTTTGAAACATTGAAGGAAAAGTTGGTGCAGGCACTAGTTTTGTGAGGTCCTAACTAGTCCCTGCCTTTTCACATTTCCTCTTATGCTTCAGATTTGGCTATTGGCGTAGCTTTAGGACAAGAGGAAAATAAGCAATCCTATGTTATTTATTATATTAGTAAAAATTTGTCTTCCGCTGAATTGAATTGTACAGTTACAGAGAAAGAGTTTTTAGCTGAGATTTTTGCAATTAATAAGTTCAGGCACTATATTACAGGATATGAAGTATTTGTACATACTGGTCATTCCGCGATTAAATATTTGATGAAAAAACCATTGAAAAGCGGTAGAGTGACTAGGTGGTTGCTATTGTTGCAGGAGTTTAATGTTACTATTGTTGATAAACCAGGGAAATCTAATGTTGTAGCATATTTTCTTTCTAGATTAGATAATCCTGGTGAAGTAACTCCTGTTAAAGATGATTTTCCAGATGAACATATTTTTGCTATGTCAACAGATTCTCCATTGTTTGCTGACATTGCTAATTATTTGGTCACTGGAAAAACACCACCTCACTAGTCCGCTCATGAAAAGCGGAATATTATTCAGAAAAGTGCTGCATATTCCTGGATTCAAGGAGATCTCTTTTACACTGGTCCAGATCTGATTATCCGTAGATGTGTAAGAGAGGAGGAAGTGTTTGACATATTGAAATCTGCTCATGGTGAAACTTGTGGAGGCCACTTCGCTGATAAGCGGACTGCATATAAAGTATTACGTGTTGGTTACTTTTGGCCTTCCTTATTTAAGGATGCCAAACAGTATGTCAGGCGATGTGATAGCTGTCAACGAATGGGCCAGCCTAATCAAACCAATGAAATTCCTTTATGCCCTCAAGTTATGATTGAGCCATTTGAAAAATGGGTTATTGATTTTATAGGGCCAATAAATCCAACATCCTTAAGTAAAAATCATATTTTGGTTTGTACAGATTTCGTTACAAAATGGGTAGAAGCTAAGGTTGTTTCTTTTGCTACAGAAAAAGTTGTTGTTGATTTTCTTTTTTCTGAAATATTTACTAGATTTGGTGTGCCTAGAGAAAAATTTTCTGACAATGGTCCGCAGTTTATTTCTAATCTGGTACAGGGTGTGATGGAGCAATACAATATCCGGCACAGCAAGTCCACGCCGTATCACCCATAAGAAAATGGCCAGGCTGAATCTACAAACAAAGTGATTGAGTCCATTCTTACAAAGACAGTCAATATGCATCAGAAATACTGGGATGAAAGATTACCAGAAGCTTTGTGGGCATACAGAACCACTTGGAGAAATAGCACGGGACATACACCATATGAGCTGGTATATGGTAAATAGGTTCTGTTACCAATTGAATTCCAGATCAAAACCTTCATAACTGCAATTTAGTTAGGACTAGATCTCTCTGAGGCACAACAACAGCATCTTCTCCAATTAAATGAGTTAGATGAATTTCGTAGAGATGTTGTTCAGCAGAACATCCTAATTTAGCAGCAACGAAAAAGGTGGCATGACAAGTCTATTCAGAAAAAACAGTTCCAACCAGGTGATTGGGTACTCCTTTATGACTCTAGATTTAAAATTTTTAAAGGGAAGTTCCATACACGTTGGATGGGACCTTATGAATCAATCCGAGTATTCGAGAATGGAGCAGTAGAATTCAAAACTATTGATGGACAAAATTCAGTATTCTTGGTAAATGGGCATAGATTAAAGAAGTATTTTCAGCCACTTGCCAAGAAATATTTTACACAACAAGTCCAACAGCAATTCGGGACGGTAGTGGTAAATGGTAATACCAACCTTTTGAAAACGTGAATTCCTCTTCTTCTCAAAGAAAAAAAATAAATTTAATAAAAAAGTAAAGAAAAAATATTTTCCTGTAATTGTGAAAATTAGTTCGCTGACATGATTGCAGAAGGGTCAACCTGAAAACCAGCTTACTAGCAGGAAGATCAAAAATTTCTACTAAAAAGAGAATTTTGCTTGATCTTTAGATATGCTAGCGACCACCGAGTAAAAGCAGGTTCAGTAGGACCAACCTTTATACATTGGGGTAATTAGCATGGATATTTTTATTCAAGCAACACTTAATTCTCGCAGCAGTTATTTTTTCTTGCACCAGTGCAGGCAGACCTTCCAGAAAATTTTATGCCTTTCTTCATATCCCATTTCGCAATATTCCCTCAGTTTTCTTCTTTAAATCCCAGAATGATTAACCTTCCCCCAATATTTTGAATTTACCCTACCCGTTTCGTAAAAATCCCACTTTACCCTTGAATTTTTTTTCCTATCCCACTTCTGTTTATCCCCTCTTTGGTACTATTCCTGGAATCCCTGTAAAAAAATTCCTTCCCATTCTGAAAATTTCCCCTTTCCCACTTCTTTGTTCCCTCATGAATTCATTGCAGGATCTCATACACAAAGAGCAAAAAGATGCTTTGAAGCATCAAGAAAAGGCGAAGCAAATTTCCAGTATCAGTTGAGGAAGCTATGTTAGAAGTCAACCTATATTTTACTTAAATTCTCTGTTCTTTTTTCAGAAAATATGCTTGCACTAGTGCAAGCATATCGTCCTATATAATAATACAAGCAGAATGGTACCAGCAAAATAGTATAGTAAGCGGTGTAAACAGATCGGTGCAAGCATGCACCTTGACAGAAGCAAAGTACAATTTGTTTTTTTATGAGCATATGTCATAAGAAGTGGTCATCATAAAAGTTTACAAGCAGCCTTTTTCACTTATTTGATGAAGTACTTATGCTATCATATTAACTAGGAGAAAATTATTTAAAGTACAAAGTGTTTTTAGTTAAGAATCATGATCATTTTTTAATAAATGCTAAAGTTTTTTTTGAATTATGAAGGAGTGCGGAAATGTTTAATTGTTTCTTGGATATAATTACCCTTTCCGCCATGATCCTAAACGTCCTTCACTTATAATGATTACCTCACTTTGTCGTTAAAAACACTGCCGCAAGTACCAATCCCGCACGATTATAAACATGTCGCGCATCTACGGCTATTTTGGTGGGATGGATCCGTGATAAGACAGAAGGGATGGTGGACGGTTGGATCCCTATCTATAAACAGCCAAATTTTCCGGTATTGCATGCAATTTTTGTTACTGTTCATACCTATTAAGAAAAGATGCCGCCTATTAGATGTGAACCTTCGTCCCTCAGTGAGGTAGATCAGACCGCTGAGTTCCGCAATAGTCTTGCACTATTGCGAGACTCAGGCTTTCTTCCGTTTTTGCAGAAATTTGACAGGCACAACAGTGAAGTAGCCCTACAGTTTGCAAAGAGTTTTAAAAATGACCGTGTGAAGATTGGGCCCCTGAAATTTAAAGTCACGGAAAAATCGATAGCAGCAGCAACGGGCTTGCAAAACACTGGTGTGCAGTACTTTAAAAATCATAAGCTCAAGAGGAAGCACTGGCAGTGTTTCGTCGTTGATAAGTACATGAAGGTAGACTGGAAGAAAGGAGTTCCACACAGTGCCTTGTTGGGACAGTGGCGGGACCTCCTTTTCATTCTCCATAAATTCGTGACTTGTGAGGGAAGGTACTCCCTCACCTTTGTGTATCATTTCAGGATGCTGCAACACTTTGAACCCGGCCGGCACGTCCAGTAGAGGATGGATTTCACTTATTTTTTGCTTAAGAGTTTAGAAAAGATGGCAAAGAGTGTGCAGGGCACACTGGCGGACCAGGCCGATAAGAAATTATATCACCACGGCCTAATCAAAAATCTTGGTCCAGAAACAATTGGAAATTAAGGGCATGACCTGGAAGGAGTTGTTGAAGCAGCTATATAAAAAGCCCTCTGTAGGAAAGAAGACAGTTGTTGAAAAGAAAACAAAGACCCCCACTAGCACAAGCAAGGGTCCAAGTGTAAAGAGAAGTCCTTCTTGCACCAGTGCAAGAAGGAAACGACCTAGGAAATCAGCAGAAGAAAAGGCCCCATCTCTAAAGAAACAGAAGACAGCGGGTACACCTGTTGAAGAAACTCCTCCGACGCCACCAGTGCATGAACAGACCCCCGAAGAAGATGATTTGTTGTCAGTCCTTGTGGACGCAGAAAAATCTGTGGAAATTGAAGATGACACTCTGTTGGCCGATTTTATTAAGGGCCGGAAAAATAATGAAGAACCTAGTGCAGAACCACAGTCCCCATAGAATGTTGAATCCCCTCCTGCACCAGTGCAAGAAGAAGAAGAACTGGAAGAGCAAGAAGATGAAGAACAACCGGAAGAAGTAGAAGAAGAAGAAGAACCGGAAGAAGTAGAAGAAGAAGAAGAACCGGAAGAGCAAGAAGAAGAAGAAGAACCGGAAGAAATACAAGAAGAAGAAGAACCAGAAGAGCAAGAGGAAGAAGAAGAACCGGAAGAGGAAGAAGTGTTTACCAAAATCCCGAGGGATACTGAGGTCCCTGAAGAAAACACAGCCCCTATTGAGATAGAAAAGGAAGAGGACTTGGTAGCTCCTACTACTCGAATAGTCGAGCTAGAGCTTCAAGTGCAGAACTTAGAGCAGATTGTAGCTAAAGCACAGGAGGAAAAAGAACATAATAAAGAAGAATTCACGACGGAGATCCAGAAGAATAAAGGAGAAGTTAGGGTATGGAAGTACTGTGTTTCGCAATGTTTCAGACGACTTAAAAAGGTGACGAAGAAATTGAAGAACAGTAAAAAGACGAAGTCTGAAACATTGCAGACCGATGATAGTATGCGAGAGCAGAAGTGAGCTAGAACACTCAAAGTTTTGAATTTTTTTTGCAGAGGTAAAGAGTTGTGTGAGGACATGCAATAGCTTAGGGATGGGAGGATGTTAGCCCCCTAATTTGCTCTTTTTTTACCATTTTCCCCTTCCTAAATCATAACCATTTACCTTTGTTTCACCCTTTTATGCACCCTCATCTTGCACCAGTCCAAGCACGGTGACACATTTTGTATAAACCTGTATTCTTCATGTTTTAATTCAATTTAGCATTAATTAAATATTTATTACATGATTCCTTACTTTTAATTTCTTTTGTAACTTAACGATATCTCCAAGGTTATTTGATGGTTAGAGTGCTTACCGTGACCTCTGATCTTAGTGCAGGACCGGATCTTGCACCATTGCCAGCACAACAGATCTTCGCGGCAGATCTGACCTCCTCGTTCACCGCCTCGTCTTGAGCCACTTCAGCCACAACAGCGAATGATTCAAAGGTAGCTGAGACTAATCGGTGAAGGGCAAAAGCTGGTTAGCTACGGCCAGTTTTGCAAAACCGTCTTATTTTGAAGGCCGAAACTAAATTCTGCATTTTGTTATGAATTAGTTGAACGATCTGTTTTGGCCTTCGGCCAACAGATCTATATAATGTAAAGTGTAAATATGACCTAGAGGGGAATTTTGGGAGCAGATTTTTTAGAGCGAAGTTGATAGGCAGTAACCGGTTGTTTTGTTATCGCCCAAATCTGGGCTGGACATTGTATCAACGCATGTATTCGCCTCATTGAATTAATAAAAGGTTTTCCTGCCTCATGTTTCAGAAATTATGTTTCTGTTTTTAAGCTAGTGAATTAATTGGTTACTGAGCAGCGTTTTAACTTAAAAAGGGAAACGCGCTGGTTAGCTAGGGCCCATCCAACCCAACACGTTTACCCTATTTTTTGTTTCCTGTAATGTGTGTTTATATTATTAAAGTGTGATTTAACTTTTAGCACATGTATTCCTTCCTTATTGAAAACGGATTCGTCGTGTGAAGTAGATACATTTTCTTTTCCTGCAATTTACTTTCCTGCACTTGATTTCAGATTGGCTTTCATCCCCCTGGTACAAGCAAGGGAAACAAACCTACACCAGTGCACATTGGTGCGATATTTCCTTTTCCTGCAATTCTGTTTATTTGGTTTTCCACCGCCTGGTACAAGTAGGAGAAATGAACCTGCACCAGTGCAGGTTGGTGTGATGCAGCAAGCTTTCTTAATATGCTTTCCACGATTTTCTTTCTTTCTTTAAATGCTTATGATAGGATAAATGATTGTTTCTTTACTTTTGAATTTTGTTAAAATCAGAAACATTCACTTTTATGTGTGCAAATTGATTTGATAGAAAGACTAGCACTTGCAATAATTGAACACTCATTTTAAGGATTAAATACTAAGTGCAAGAAGCTCTGATCCGATACAAGAACCAGTTTCTTGCCATAAGATCTGAGTGCTCGGAACCTTGAAAAGTTCGAGTCCCTTGCATAAAGTAAAAAAGCCTTCATTAAAGACACTATTTATACCTTCTACAGCAGGACAGATTAATGCAAGAAGGAAATCTCTAAGGAAGCAGGTTTAAGGGCCCATCTAACGAGACTTATAAAGTGTCTCTGCTAAGGAAAAACACACACTCAGTAGATTAAACAACCATTAGTGGGAGTGATTACCTTTTATCCTTTATTCTCTCTTGCAAATGCATACTTTCTCGTTCCCGTCTTAGATTATTTTTGATGGTTCAAGTTGCCTCCCTCTCTTTTGATTTGATTCTGCAATCTTTTCTTTAAAGAAAGTAGGGATTTACATCAGAAATATTCATACCATCTCTAGCATTGCCTGTGCTTCGTCTCTAAGTTTACGAATCCCCCGAGTTGAAAAATTAAGTGTTTAGGAGTGTGCTTAAGTGTAATTCCTGCACCCAACACCGATAATGACAGTTGGTACAAAATTGGCTCTATTATCTTAACAGTCCCAATCAGTAGAAGGTGCAACACTTAAAGACATAGCTCCCATGAGTGGACCCTAATTTATCTTTTCTATTGATTATGAAATGAATAATATGAACCTCACAATCATTCATCTAGAAATTGAAGAGAATTAAGAAATACTAGGAGCCCAGACTTCTTCCCTAGCCATTAATTTGGGAAAAGTATCATATATGGATGTTATCAATCTACATCGGCAAGTAGGAGAAATTGTCGCTAGAATATTGCTTGATTCAACAACAGGAAATAGGAAGATGAAAAAAATATTTGAAATGGTCTTTGATTAGTTACATATAGCACGGGTAGCTCTAAGAACCAAGACAAACCGGATTAATGAATTAGAAGATATAGTGATTTTGCAGTCTGGTCAGCCTAAAGAAATTGAGCCAATTACAAAGTTTTTGGAAGAAAAATAGAAGGAAATCAAAGGCCTACCAAATATTCTGAAAATTCCATATCATTACCCACATTTTTTAATACAATATTTCGAAAGAAAGGAAGAGGTTGAGACCCACTTGCAAAATATGGAGACATCCTTGCGACTCAAAGAAGAAGAATTTAAAGAAGCGCTTAGATAAATGGAAGTTTTGAAGGAGGAATCCCGTGAAAAAGAGTAACTTTGCCTTAAGCTTCTAGAAGATTATAAAGCTACAATTGACAAAGTCCTCGACACTTCCCAAACATCTGAAGTTGATGACTTGAAGCTTATGCATGTTAAAATAGCTAAGTTAGAGCAAGAACTAGAAGAGGCCCAGTCAGAGAAGAAAATAGTTGAACATAGGGCGGAAAATTTAGTGAACCGAAAGAATGACGAGATTGAACAAATTCAAAACACTCTTAAAGAAAGACATGGTGAGGTTTAAACTCTATAGGAGATAATTAAAATTACCCTCACAGGAAAGCAGGTTCTAATACAAGCTAAAGAAGGGATCTGAATGGAAATCATACAAAAAATTTCTACAGTGAGAACATATGTGGAAATCCTCTAGGATTGGGAGAAGGGCATAGTTAAAAGCACTAAACTAGAAGAAAAAAGCACGGCTACAGTCTTAGATTAAAGATTAAAGGACATCGACTTTCTCATCGATTTTATCAACGCCTTAGAAGATGAAACACTAGAAGGATTGAGTTTTCCTACCAGATATCAATGCATTTTTTCCCTTTTTATGTTAAAATAAAAGTGCACTATAATGAGGGTTATGTGGGAAGAGTTTCATAAAGTCTCTAAGGAAATGGATGATTTTAGACCTGACTAGAATTATATCAGGAGATTTGGCGTACCTTCATTCTAGGGAAAATAAAATTCACTAATATCCCATGAGAAATTTTGTGACAAATTGAAAAATACAGAGTGAGACCTCAGTTTTTTAGCCATACAAGGTAAAGAGTCGATTTCCCCAACTACATTGGTAAATTCTCTTTGCAGGGACTTTTACCATTTTGGCTGGGCTTAACAAGATGATACAAAACCTTCCTATGGAACAGTACCAAATTAGATTTAGGTTAGTCGCGGTCATCACAAAAGACAAAAACTATAGAAATTATACAAACAATATGTATTTCATGTATTCAATCCGATCATGCGATATGCTAAAGAAAGATATTGAATACTTCTACAAATCAATTGCGGAAATTAAACATAATCACCAATCACAATAAGAAAAGAAAGAATCAAATCAAACCACAACACAGATAATTTCCCAGGGAGAGCTTGCTGCTCAAAACCCCTCTATCTTCTATTGTATATTCACCATGGAAACATGAAACAATTACAATGCACTCTTCTCACAAGAGTCTCCTGCACTCTCACAACTATCTTGGACAAAATCGACCAACACTTAGCCAATTCTCAACCTCTAAACGACATGCTTTGCTTGTGTAATTCCTGATGAATGCAATCCCTATTCTTTAGGAATTTTGGCCTTCCAAAATTGTGCAAGGATCACGGGCAATCCAATGGATGTCTGGTTGCATGCGGGTGACCTACTAATCACACAACTGATAGTTAACATCCCTTTAACCTTTGTCTCAACTCGGTCTCCATTGGAACTGACATGCATGCAACTATTAATAGTAAATCATCATTTGCATGGCAGATCACTGATTGTGAATTAAATAATATTTAATTCACTTGATCTCTCACTAGTGCATAAACAGTTACAACTAGTTCAACTGACTCTAACTCACCTAACTGAGTTAATTGATTACTCATGCATTAAATAGTGCACCAACAGCAATTCGAACTCCATAACTAATAGAATTACTCTGCATGCCTCACCAACCACCCTCAACTCGAAATGCATGAGCTAACTCAGTTTATCACACTCAGTTAACTATTACAAGTGATCATGAGATAAGATTACATTTTATTGTCCAATTTAATTAAGGGAAAATCAAATTAGACACTGCACCAATTTAATTAATTAAATTGGCTTCACACTAATGTATCACTGGAACATGTTGGTCCCACACTAGTGTGTGTGCTAAAATTTCTAGCTAGACTTCAACACCCCCTCTCAACAAGAAAGGGATTATCTGCCACCCCAATCCTGCCTCTATGGTATTCAAATTTGCTCCTAGTGAGCACCTTCGTCAGAATATCTGCATCCTGATCTTCCTTGGGAATGTATTGAAGTAACATAATGTGCCTTTGAACACAATCTCTAAGATGGTGGTACCATATGTCTATGTGCTTGGACCTATCATGGAATACCGGATTAACCGAGAGTTTAATGCAACTCTAGTTATCACAATGTATCACAGTCGGATCCATCTGAGAACCAAGCAAACCAACTAGGATCTTTCTCATCCAGATGGTCTCACATGTAGCTTGACTTGCTGCCATGTGCTCTGCCTCAGCTGAACTGAGTGCCACAGATCGTTTCTTTCTACTGTACCAAGAAACTGTTGTCGATCCTATGTTGAATATCCCTCCTGATGTGCGCTTTCTTTCTGATGGACTGCCTGCCAATCTACATCTGTGAAGCCTTGAAGCTTCACTCCCTCTGTTCATCTGTACCATAATCCATACTCTGTAGTGCCTCTGAGATATCTCAAGACATGCTTCCCCACCTTCCAAAAGAGCTTGGTCGGCTTAACCATAGCTTGACTCAGCTGGTTAACTGCGTAGCAAATGTCTGGTCTGGTGTTCACCAAGTACATTAGTGAACCCATTAGCTACCTGTAGACAGTAGCGCCCACTACTTCTCCTGAAGTAGCATCCTCTCTCCTCCAATTTCCTAGAAGAGGAGTCTCCATGGGTTTACAGTTCTCCATGTGAAACTTACCTATTATCTCTTTGGAATACTTTCCTTAAGAAACAAAAAGTTCACCATCCTGCTGCCATATTTCCAAACCAAGGAAATAATGAAGGAGTCCCATGTCCTTCATTTCGAACTCCCTTGCAAGATCCTCCTTGCAAGAAGTTATCAACTGCTCATCACCTGTAAAAATTAGATCATCAACATAAAGTAAGATAATCAAGAGCTTACCATCAACCACAATATGGTACAGGTTCGCAATAGCTTCACTTTTAATGAAGCCAACCCAGTGAAATAGCTGTCAATCTGAGTGTACTAAGCACAAGGTGCTTGCTTCAGCCCATACAGTTCTCTCTTGAGTCGACACACAAGTGACTCATTGTTAAAGATATAGAAACCTTATGGCTTCTCTATGTACACTTCCTCCTTAATAACTCCATTGAGAAACACAATTTTCACATCCATCTGATGAATGCACCACCCCATTTGTGCTAAAAGTGAAAGGATATATCTAATGGAAGAGTACCTCGTGACTGGTGGGAAAGTCTCCTCATATTCAATCCCCTCAACTTGTGAGAATCACCGAGCCATAAATCTGGCCTTGTACTTCTCCATACTCCCATTCATTGCTTGCTTCACCTTATAGATCCATCTACATCCAACCACTGATTTTCCGACCGGCCTTGGGACAACTTCCCATGCACTATTCTTGACGATGGAGTTATACTCCTCTACCATGGCGTCAACCCAAATTGGTTGTTGCACTGATTCCTCAAAGGAATATGGTTCTGTCACAATACACTTTCTCATAAGAGCCATGTATCCAGTAAACCTGTCTAGAGACTGTCTCTGTCTTCGCAGTGAAATAGGGGCTCCTACATTCTCTGCTGCATCAAGTCTCAATCTATCAGCTTCCTTGGTGCGCCTTCTACCATTTCTGGTGGATGGATCTGCATGAGTGTTTTCTGCCACTCAATGATCCCCTACATGTGGTTGCTCCACATCTTGAGGTTCATTCTTTGGAACCAAAATTTCCTCCTCTACATGCAAATCAATCTCCCTCTCAAGGGACAATCACATGGCTTTCTCCTCATCAAATTTTATATCTCGTCTCACAACAATCATCCTGTTGTTTAGAAAATACACCCAATAGTTGTGGGGAGTTTCAGTGTACCCCATAAATATCCCAATCTCAGTTGTTGGTTCGAGCTTCTTCTTGGTGTCTTTGCTCACATGCACATAAACAGATGAGCCAAAAATCTTAAATATGAAACATTAGGTTTCTTACCACTAAAAGCCTCTTCTAGTGTACTCATGCCAAGTATCCAATTAGGACAACGTTTTTGCACAAATATCGTTGCGTTTCATGCCTCTGCCAATAGATGCAATGGTAGGAATTGATCATGCAACATCGCTCGTGTTGCACCCACAATTGTTCTATTCTTTCTTTCTCCGACCCCATTCTACTGTAGGTTATGAGGCACCATAAACTCTCTCCAAATTCCTTCTTTGCTGTAGAAGTCATTGAATTCATTGGAGATGTACTCACCACCATTTTCGCTCCTAAGAGCCTTCACATGCTTCCCCGCCTCTTTCTCCACTAGTGCTTTGAACTCAAGAAATTTTGAGAACGTCTAATCTTTCTTCTACATGAAGTAGATCCAACACTTTCTAGAAAACTCATCAACAAATATCACATATTACTTATGCTTTGTTGTCGAAGCAGTAGAGAATGGTCCACACACGTCTTAGTGAACTCTCTCAAGTATTTATGAGGCTCGGTTCTCCTTCTCGTGAAAAGTGGCCTTTGCATACTTCCCCATAGTACATCCCTTACATGTGTCTGACTGCACATGAGTACCCTTGGGAATACCCATACAAATTTGTTGCATGTCAAGGCTCCATGGTGTAGATGACCCAATCTCATGTGCCATAACTCACCCTCATCCCAGCTCATCACTTTTTCCGCCTTACCCATCAATCTTGTGTAGGCATCTACATCAAGTTTATAGATATTCTTCACACGAATCCAAATATTCTTGGCTTGTCCTGTTGCTTTGTGTCGAAGGAAATATTTTCCTTCACTTAAGACAACATCATAGCCTCTATCCTCCAACATTGGGACTGAGACCAAATTTTTCTTCAAGCCTAGTACATGCATTACATCTTTTAATAGAAAGGGTTTACCTGATTGTCTCTAGAAGGTAATACCAATCCCGGTAGCACTGTACCACTCGTCATCACCCATTTCGATATGAATCTGGAGGTCCTTCTCCTCCAAGCTACTGAAGATTTCTTTGTCTCCCGTCATGTGAACGGATGCACCACTATCCAAGTACCACACCGATCCCATTGCACTTGACACCATGCATGCAATGAGCGAGAAGTCAAGCTCAAATTGCGAGGCCAAAGCCTCACCAGCTACGGATCCTGGAACCTTATTGTTCTTCTTCTTTTGTGGACAATTAGTGGCATAATGTCCATGCCCGTGACAATGAAAGCACTTCACTTTGGACATGTCACGCTTCTTGCCATCTTTGCTAGACTCAGATTTGGAATGAAATTTCTTTCCTTTCCCCTTCTTCGCCTTGGCAGCCAAAGCACAATCTTCTTCATCATCATTCTTATATGAAGATCCATCCC
This sequence comes from Pinus albicaulis, assembly GCA_034641835.2. NCBI lineage: Eukaryota > Viridiplantae > Streptophyta > Pinopsida > Pinales > Pinaceae > Pinus > Pinus albicaulis. The sequence goes on from CM076575.1 coordinate 20,700,884, forward strand.
TGGTATTCCGCCTGAATTCTTCTTGCACCAAATCCAACCAATGTTGTTCCCAATCTGGCAGCTTTTCCCTTCCATTGAAAAAGTCCTGATAACTATGCCAACTATTGGGAAGTCCTAGAAGAGCTAGGCTCACCAATTCATCATCCGCCATAGTAATTCCGACGCTCCCAAGCTCATCCTGACATTGGACAAACTTTGTTAAATATTTCGGAATGGTGATACCTTTCTCCATTTTGATTTTCCTGAGATTTTCCTTCAATTCTAATTTTCTATGATCATTGTTGCTATGAAATAGATTTGTTAAAGCTTTCCACATTGCATATGGTGTCACTTTTCCATGGAGACTTGAGACAATTTGGTCTCGTACTCCCTCCAGTAAGATCATCCTCGCCTTTGCAACCTTCTTTTTCCAAGCATTAAGATGAGCGGCATCTGCTACAACAGGTTTTGGAACATCATTATCAATGAATTCTTTCAACCCATTGCCATCCAGTACTACCTCCATCTTGTCCTTCCACGCAATATAATTGGAACTGCCCTCAAGTGCATACTCCAATCTCAAGCCATTGAAAGCCATTTCGATCCTGATTCTCTTGTCGTGCTAAGAATACTTTTTCAAATTCAAATTATATTCAGTCACAAACTCAGCTTCTCCTCCACTATAGTGATTTCCTGTGCTCTAATACCATGTATAAATTATACAAACCATATGTATTTCATGTATTCAATCCGATCATGCTAAAGCATGATACTGAATACTTCTACAAATCAATTGCGGAAATTAAACACAATCGCCAATCACAATGTTATGTAGATATTTCCTTCTTGTGGACAAGAACGATCTCCCTAGTATCCTAAGGATATCTAGAAACAAACAACCAAATGCAAACCATTTTCTCTAGATCATTTGTGATTCGAGATTATTAATAACAAAGTACGAGGACATGCCCCTACCTGAAGTCCAACGCTTGCCAAAATCTTCTATCCAGTCGCTCCAAAAGAGGTCACTTCAGCATGTGAAACCTATGATCAAAGACAGATAAAAGGACAAAAAGCACCTGCAAGATATAATAATTGAGAAAACACTAACCTATCTCAGTGATCAAGGAATCTAAGAATTTAAATACTCAAATAGATACATGAACAATTCAATGAGAAAATGGAATCCATCTGTATTAACTTGTGTAATAAGAAGTAACCTTACAACCTTTCACCTTGATGTTATATAGGTTCTTTTGGGGTCCTGAACAATCATCCTCTCTCAGATTGACAAGCCTTCTTCTCTTTGAACTAGCATAAAGTTATGGACATGAGTGTGTAATCATTCTCATATCAAAAATGGCTAATATAGAGAGTATTCTCTCTTAGGAAATTCTTCAGCAACTAACATGTATGTCTGCCCTTGAGACTGAAACATGAGCTCAATTTATAGGTAAATGGAGGTAGTTTCAGTTTCATGAAGAGGGGGATGGATTCCTCTCATGAAGGGATTTGAGCTCCATATACCAAGGGATAAAATCCATGAGTGAAGGGATAGAGCTCATGAGTATAGGATAAATCTCGAACTGAATGCACTTCTAGAAGCCTATAGTTGGGAGAATATTTGTCCAGCTAGTCTTCTAAAACTTACTTTTTCCTTTATTTGACTGTTTACTGGGGTCTGCAGGTTTTATAAGAAAAACGTGCGGGATGTGCCGCAGGCTATAGAGAAAATATCTGCGGATCCACAGGCAAGGGCTAGAAAAAGTGCGGAGTTAGAATTTTTTGAGATTTTCTCCAATTCCAAGACTTGGTTTAGGAACATTAGGGTTTTTTACTTCTAAGGGAGCATAATATAGGTAGTGATGAACCTATATAGACAGTTAAATGTCATGGTGACAAAATAACGCGTAACATATTGCCCCCTAAATTGCGAAGTCTGAGGTAGTTCTGAAGAGTGAAGTGCTTTATCTTTCCGAGGGTTGGATTGTAGACATATCGGTCGAAAACCTGTAAAAACATTCGATGCAAAAATATATATGTATATCATTGCTGAGGTAGGAATTCCCATACTGAGATCAAAACTAACTACATGTTCTGGTACAGGAATGGTTTTAAAATTACATCAATAGTAGACACAGCATGGACGCAGCCATCTATCATAAGTAATCTATTGTATCATGAATAATAAAACTCCTCGCAACTTGGATGGTGGAAACTAGATCTAGGGTCTTGATTTCCGCTTCCCGAACTAGTACGATTCTACCCATGCAATTGATTATGTTGAACTTGAACATGGTAGAAACCACTTGATTACCAGTCAATGATGTGAATTGTTAACTAGTTTGAGAGAAACCACCAATAATGACAATGGCTCTCAAAGCACTCAGTACAATCCACAAAGTGTGAATGAACGATTTGCAGTCAAACATTTCACAGAATCATTCGATCGAAGGTAAATGATGAAACCTATCGTCAAAGGCGAGAAACCTGCCATTAGGGCATGCATATCCCAAGGTACTGATAGGATTCTAGATCAACTTTCTAGATGATGAGCTGTCATCGACAGAAATTGACCCGTCGCAGGAAATCCCATGACACGAAACCATGAAATCAAGTTTTGAAGAAATTTTTAGCAAGGACTAACTCAGGGATGGTCAACACGAATGGAGACAAATGTTTGCAATGAATGGTTTATTTGAACTGTCCCTTGAACACATAATGACACTGCAAATGGTTTGGTGACAATTGACCTAAAGCTAATACCCAGAAACCGGCTGAAGACTTTCAATATGGTTTGGTTAACTGTTAGACAAAGGATTTTCCCAACCCAAATATAAGTGTGAAAAAAGTGTCATGTTCAAGGGTGATATACTACTTTTCAAAACAAAGTGTGACAACTGGATTCATTTTCTCTTTTTCCCCCACCATTTCTGGCAAGTACCTCTTTATTTTTGACAAGCTTCAGGAGGATAACATTTGCTTACTATGTAAGCTCATCCTTCAGATGAGTCCAACTTAGTATTAAAATCAAACCCTAATAAGGAGTGGTTCGTTCCTGTTTGTAATTGTCAGGTTCTTTACTGTTAAATTTTAATGAGACCAGTATAGGTGAAACTCGGTGTTTTCCAATTTTAGGGAGTCAAAAGAAAAACATAAGAAAACTCCGTGGTTGTACTTTTTCATAAATTTAGTCTCTCCAGCCCAAAAAAGGATAAAATAATACAGGAGAGAACTCTATTGACCATGATTAGTCAATGTATACATTTTTCGTAAATAGTCCATTTCAGTCCGGAAAAGGGGTAAACTTATACAGAAAGGATGACTATTCATTTCCTTTAACGAGTTCAAATAGTCAAGTACTCAGTGATATTTTCATGTTTAGAGAGTCTGAAAATGGCTTAAAAGAGAACTCCAAGGTTTCACTTTTTCGTAATTTCAAGAGCCCGAAAAAGTGATAAAAGTATACTCATCATCAAAATAATTCTTTTCACCAGGAAAATCTGTATTTTGCACAAAAACTCGAAAGATTAAACATACAGGTTTCCAATAAGTAAAAACATTGAAAATTTACTTTTTAAATGGAAAATAAATAAATAAAAATATTTTATTCATTCAAAAATTCTTATAAAAAGGAGTTTAACAAAGTCATTTTCACCTTTTGTCTTCAGACTTGTAAATTGAGAGCTTTTGGCAAAAAAAAAATCGAAGTTGATAACGGGAGAACCAACCGCTCAAATAGAGATTTGTCAGAACCAGGTAATCCACAACACTATTCTCCTCATTTCTATCCAATTAAATTCTATTTTTAGGTTTTAAAATCATTTTTTGAGGAGAAATTATGTTTAAAATTATGCTCTCAGGGGTCTGTGGGTCACACATGCGTTACCTACGCACCTCGATAATTTTCTTAAAGGAAAATTATCAGGCTACTGCGGTTTTCATGTAGAGCACGTGCGGATGTCCACACTATCTTTGCACGGAAACTGCGAAGGTGCCATGACCAAATTAAAATTGATAATTTCTCACAAAAATAGTTAAAATTTCCCACTCTAAAAGTTTATAATCTTCAAATGCGTCCATTTGCAGATCATTCCACCATGCTAGAGTGAAGAGAACACGAGCATGAAGGTACAGACGATGCAGCTATGAATGATCTAGCCACAATGCATGCGCTTAGAAATTGTGGTTTGTATAAATTCTGGGCAATTCAAGGTATGAGGGCACAAGTGGAACTGATGACATGGCCAGTGAACAAGTGGGATGTTCAAGATCAGTGTTTTATTATTGGCGATCATTGGCTCGAAATTGAGCTCGAAGATATTTATTTTCTCACTGGATTATCCAAAAGAGGAGAAAACATTTCTTTGTTTGGAGCTAGGCAGGGTGGCCTACCCGTTGCTAGTTACAAACAAGAGTTTTGCAGTGATGAAGCAGATCCCAAGGATAATCGCATAGATATAAAAACTATCTTGCAACTTGATCTTAAAGTCATTGAATTGACAATAACCAGGCTGTCTGGAAGTGCGGCTCCACATGTGGCCACCAAGTCTCAGAAGCAGACCACGGTTGAATGTTTCAGAGGCACCATTTTCAACTGGTGTGAAGGGGTATTAGCCAACATGAAAGGCCAACTGACCAGAGACAAAAATGCAAAGTTAAAAAACTTTGGGTATGGCGCCATCCTGATTTATTTTGCTTTGGAGAGGATTCCATTTGTTGCCCCTCAACTTATTCCTATTGATCGTGGTTGTTGGAACAAGGTCCCCTAAAGCTGCAAATTTGGTACAATTTTGTATATTTTTGGTATTATTTAGCCTAACACAGGAGTTTTGGGGTGGGTCAAAGCCCCGAATGCATTGTAATGGGTCAAGGGTAGACCAACAGTCTGCAAACCATGGTTTGCATACCATGGTTGGGATCTGTTGCAATTATTGATGTGTTATCTGTTTATGCTGCGAATCTATTTGTGTTATGGTATAACTGTAATCTGTTGATAATGCGTTATGATAATGTGTGCTAATAACCGTTGATACGCACTTGGATGCGGAGTTATTAACTAGATATGTGCATGATAATAGCTCTGTATATTGCGATTATACGGTTAAAAACCCTGCGAATAGATCTGTCTAGTGCGGACCTAATAGGGTGCAAACGTGGATCTTCTTGACTTACCTACTCTCTCTTACGGTGTGGAAACTTGGTTCCAGCACCCTCCCATACTGCTTCAGGTGAGACTTTGGCCTGCGCAAGAAGGTCACTGCCGAAAGGGCCAGTAATATAGGATTTTGTTGGCAAACCTTAACCTCCGAACCTGGGTCAGGACCCCTCGAGCCAACAAGTGGTTCCGTTGCCGGGACAGGGAGCATTTTGAGAGAGAGATCGGGTAATGCCAAGAAAACACTGGAGACCTGAGAAAAAAGAAATCAAAGAGTGGTTTGAAAATCAAGTTTAGGAATTCGCGCTGAAAGAGAATCGCAGTGCAAAGTTGACAACAAAGAAGTGGCAGAATAAGTACATTTTCACGGAGATCTACGAAATTTTCTTCGTGACATTCGCAACCGAGCTCCAGGAGTGCCTAGCAAGGCTCGTAGATTTCCAGACATGCTGGAAGGATGAATGGATCACGCAGTGGACTCCAGAGTTGATCCGGTAGTTGGAAATAACTGATAATACCATCACTCAAACATTAGATCACTGGGTGGATAGTGTGTTGGGATGATTTGTGATTTTTAGAGTCGATATCTTCATCCCTCCGTCAGAGATCAGATTTCTCCTGTTGCATTTCATTTTAGGTGTCTCACTCAGTTCATTCAGCTGCATTCCATTAGGAGCATGGATCATCTAACGGTAGGGGCTTGTCACTCATATCCCTCATGTCTTGTACCTGCTGGCCTATTTTCGTTCATTAAAATCATGTATAGTCATGTTTGGTCTCAATGTTGGCAAAAAGTTTTTTTAGGGTTTTTAGTTTCATTAGGTCTAGGGTTTAACTAATCAGGTCTCAAAATGCCTAATAATGGTCAGCAGGCACATGAGGAAGCTTCAAATAAGGTTTCAGTGCAAAAATTTTCATCATCATAATGCTTGATAATGATTTTTCTTCAAAACTCTGTTTTGAAGAAAAATAGTCAATTTCATCTTTATGTAATAAATGCAATGTAATTTTCAAGTTCTTCAGTTGTAATAATGCTCCATTCACAACCATGGTTGCCTTTGCCAAAGCTCCATGCCATTCATTCCCTGCAAGATAGACAGAAGCTCATTATTCAGTCCAAAAGCACGGAGGAAACAAAACAGAGTTTAAAGTGAAATGTCAAGTTGCAAACATTACAAAGTGGGTTTGTTCAAATGAAAAATCAAAGTCTTTGGTATATATATGATTTTTAGGTTTCAACACTCCATTTGCATACCAAAGAGACAGCAGTGAGCAAGAGAAGAGTTGAGAGGAGCGAAGCAATGGTTTGGAGGTCAGACTGTGTCAAGTTTCCAAGCGCGACGCATTGGACAGCCGGCGCGATGCATCGGGCGTGCGCGACGCATAGGGTAGCTTCCTTGTGTGTGAATTTGAACCAGCGCAGCGCATTGGAGGGGCGTGGCGCACTGGGTTGGTTGCGCGGTGCATTGGGCCGAAACACAAGATTTTTTCCATTCCTTTCAACCATCAAATTTTGCTCGGTCTCTCCTTGTTCGAGTAAGTCAAAGCCACTTCCTCATTGCTCTTAACAAGTGTTTGGTGTTGGTATGAGAATTTAAATGCAAAAAACTCAAACCCTATTGTCTTAAAAATGCTCTTAGGGTTTTGAAATTTATTTTGGTGTCAAATATTTACATTTCCTTTACCTCCTTTTTCCCCTCCTCACTGTTTATTTGCTCACCACAGTCCTCATTCCCCTATCTCTTGACATCCCTAAAGTCAAATCATCCCCATCCCATTCCCATTGTCCCCATACCATTTGTAAATTTCCCTCAAATCCCAAATTATCCCAAATAGCTAAGTGGTTGTCCCAACACACAGATTTCAAGTGGCAAACTCACAATTTCACTTGATTATAGCCCATCATTTTCATTACCCTATTCCTCCATATTCCCTCCCTTTTGACACATATTTGGCAATCAAATCAAGAACACCAAAATTCTCATACAAGACAACATAGACTTTGCATCGACCTTGGACATCATGGAGACAGATACTGATTCATCCTATGACTGAGACAGTGATTCCACCACTGAACTACATGCACCTAGAAGGCCTCATAAGAGTGGCAGACATGTGAGAGAGGAGCCCACCTCATTGGCTGAATTGCAGGCTTGTCCACTTGCCATGGCATGTTTTCGAGAGCAGTCTTGTTATCAATTTTGTGAAATGATTGCTAGGATCCATTATCATCAGGAGTTGGCTCGTTTTTCTGTGTTTCATTTGCATGATGGTCAGGTCACCCTTGCCGGTGTGACTTTCACTTTAACACCGGAAACTATCTCTCAAGCAACCGGAATACCCAATGTTGGAGAAAAATGGAACAAAAGACAGAAGGTGGACAGAGTGCATTATGAACCATATATCAGGCCTAGTTTTGTGAAACAACTCAGCAGGGTGTTTCCTTTCCGGTTCCTAAAGGATTCCTATGCTCCTTTGATGAAACTCATTATCAGATATTTCAGTTGTGAGGGCCGGTTTTCACGTCTCTATGCCTATCATATCAGGTTATTGATGCATTTTACCAGGGTCAGGATGATGAACCTCCCTTATTTCATGTGCCGTAATATAAGAGAATGACCACTCTTGTGCAGAGGAAAACTCCCGAGCAGCAATACAACAGTATTTATCACTATGCACTCATCAAGATTGTGGTTGTGCATCAGCTTGGCCTGCAGGGTATTTCATGGGAGGATTTCATTTCTAATGATTTCTTCACAGCTCCTCAAGTTCCTCCGGAGGTTGTTCATGATGCAGGTGAACCTTCATATCAGCATGGAGGTCAGGAGACAGAGACTACTAGTGTGCCAACGTATGTCACTTATCAGAGAGGCACTAGAGGATTATTTGCAGCAGCTCGGCGAGTATTATCTCCACCTGGGGTGGAAGGGGTCTCACTTCCGTCATCATCAGTACAGGTACAGGACAGAGGTAAGAGGCCCATGCAGGATGAGGGGCCTTCAGGAGGCCAAGATACAGGTTTCATACTCATTGATGAGGATTTGAGCTCTCCAAGCTCAAAGTTGAGAGAGACTATTCAGGAGCAAAAGGAGGAGATAGACACTTTGACCATCAAATTGAAAAGAGACCAATGGATTATAAACTACCTTGAGCATTGAAACAAACAGTTTGAAGATCAGCAAACAATCATGGAGTTGCAAAACATCTGTGAAGACCGGCAAGCTGCCCAAAGAAGCCAAACCGAGATGACATCCATCGAGCGAGAGATTGAGGCTGATAGAGAGACTTGGCTTGAGAGGGTCAATATTCATCTGGAGAAGCTGTTGGAGAAGGCCAACAAGGAAAAGAACATGCTAAGGCACATGAAGAATCATTATTGGGCGAGGAATCATGTTTGCAAGGCGCGAATCAAGATCCTGAAGGCAAAGTTAAAGAGGGCATTAAAGCGTCGCAAAAGGCATGATAGACTCCAAATTTTGGCCGAATCTTCTTTGGCCTAGCATAGAGCTTGATGATGGACATTCAGCCCAAATTTCAGGAAATTTGGGAAACATTTTGTCAATTTTGAATTTTTTGGCCTTAACACAGATTTTCCTGCCCGACGCGTCGCACCACTTGGCGCGCGCTTATAATTGGCAGCTCCTCTTGAAGAAAAAATTGTATTTTTGGATTTTTCATCAAAATTTATGCATGCCTACCCATTAACTAAATATTTTTACAAGTTTTGGGTTGCCTGAAGGGTCAAAAACACCCTAAAAATGACCTTTCTGCCTCTTTTTGGACACACAGAAAGCAGTGTTGGGAAAACTCATTTTTGGAGAGGAAAATGGAAACCAAATTTAGAAATTCCACTTGGGTTGGAAAGTAGACAGGTAGAGCTTTCCAAAGAGCTATCCTGCACTCAATTTGGACTCCTATAAGGCCCTCAAAATCAGCTCCAAAGTGGCGCGATGCATAGAGATTTCAGGCGCGGTGCATTGGGAATTTTGGCCTAGTTTTCACTTAGTAACTCAATTTTTCGCCTATTTTTGGCCAGTTTGACTTTTTTATCTCCAAATGTAAAGCTCTTGATGTAAATTGATGTAATTTCATGTTTTTTATGTAATTTTGATTAATTTTCACTCTTTTAAGTAGATTCATTCACCAAAAAGTGAATTGTAACTGAATGAATCAGTTTCCTATCTTATAGAGGCAAGTTGTTCCACTGCCTATTTTCCAGTTCTTAGTTTAGATATTGTTGAAAAATCTCCTAAAATAGTGACCTCAACGCCTAGAGGCATGGGGATGAGTTAGGCTTGTCTATATCTTGTATTTTCTCAGTCATTTTCAGGGTTGGACACTTGGGATTGCTTTGAGCTCCATTGTACATTTCATCTCTGCATTTTGGCAAAGGAAAAGACCAGGGTTTGCAGCACTCTTTGGGATCCATGTGGCTCTATGTTTTGATGGTTTGTTTCTCTCTGATATTGTAAGTTTACTGATGTTTCATGTGTATCACTTCCCTTCTCCTTTCTTCTTAAGTTAAACAAACAAGTATTAAAGGTGGAATTCATTAGATTTGCAGTGCTCTGCCTTGATTTTTGTTTAATTTTCTATGTTTTCAACTATCTGAAGAGGATTCCTGAAATCCTCTTGCCCTCTTCACCTCCTCCCCAGTCTGAGCTATCCATTTCATTCAATTCGAAGCATCAAAACAATTTCCTTTCTTGTCCCATTCAGCCCTCTGCAAAACTGATCATTTCCCGGACCCAAAATCTGCCTTTCCCTTTGATTCCAACAAAAACCCCAAAATTCAAATCAAACTCTTTCACATATATACCTAGCCTAAAACCAGCCTTTATTTCAAGTCATCTCAAGCCTTACTGATTATTTTTGCTGAGATTGACCAGGAGAGAGCCCTTTCCCGATCTGCTAGGGCTAGCTACCAGATTAAGTGTGGTTTGATGTTACCCTAGACTCTGCCTTCCTTCAGCCTAAGGTAGATTTAGGTCATAACAGTGACAAAATTTGAAATCGATCAATTTGTGTCCTATTCATAGGTAGAGTGAAGGTTCTTCAAGGGTTTCCGGGGTAAGTTTCTGAAAACCTTTCCATTACTGATTAAGATATTATTGTGCGAAAAAAAGCATTCTGTGCAGCCATACAGAGTGAATGAGCTCCGACCATAGCAAGGGTATAACATGAAGTGGTAAATACTACAGAACCAATCAACAAGGGGATAAATCTGTCTACATCCCAGCAAGGGATTCGGCTGCGCAGAGCCCTCCAACTACACCACCTTCAAGCCAGCATATGGGTAAGAACTCACCCGTACCTCCACCTCCATCAGAAGATGAGATGGCCTCACACATGAAGCTACCTACCTTCAAGGGCATAGGGGACGAATATATGGATCAGTTATGGTTTGTCGCGGAATCAGTATGGACTATGCAGAATGTGGCTGGCAAAAAGAGCGCAGTTATCCCTTGCCTTTGAAGGAAGGGCCCTGGACTAGTACATGGGATACATAGCTCAGCATGCGAATGCAACCATTTAGAATATTAAAGATGCCCTAAAACAACAGTTCAATAAGCCTAAATCCTACTCTCAGATAGTGAATGATCTGAAAGATTTCAAGCAAGGAACATCTGAGTCTGTATGGGAAGCTGACCAACGGCTAAAGAAGGTAATCAGAGAAGGGGGATTTATGTATGATGACAGGCAGCACAAGGAATGGTTCATTGTTATGTTACTACCTCACCTACGCATACCTATGGGTCATCAAGCCATTGAATCGCAGGAAAATGCCTTGGAGATCGCTATGAAATTGGAAGCTGCACCAAGAGATGATACCCAGTTGGGGGTACAAAAAATCCAACGGCAGCTGGAGGCAATGCACGTGGAGATCCAGAACCTGTGAAAGGACCGAGGGAAAGAAGCTAGCCCAGACGTATGGTGCATCCGATGTAGGGTATCTGGCCATACCAAGGATCAGTGCCCACTACTGGAAGATTACCTAAAGGCGGGGGGACCCATCCCGCTGCGCCCGGGACCAAGTGGACCAACATTATGGTGTGATGATTGTCATGTAGCTCGCCTGCATGATACTAACCACTGCCCCTGTCTAGGTGCGTATGTCCCAGAACTGAAGCAACATTGGTGCAGTTTTTGCCGATCAGTCAGAAATGATGAGCAGAACTGCCAAAATTATGATCTAATGATAGACCGAGGAAACCTATATAGGGTAAAATCGGACCCCTCTTCGCCAAGATCCCCCTCAAGCATAGGCGTCTCCCCAGCTAGGGGTAGCGGAGAGGGTTGAGGTGGAAGCGCAAGTAGGGGGAGAGGACAACTGATCTATTATAACTGTGGAGAGATAAGGCACTTCGTAAGGGACTGCACGAACCCTACAAGACAATCCTGCAGATGTTGTAGATAGTTGGACCATGTGATTGAAGATTGCCCAATTCTGATAGGAAAAATGCAGGAAAAGTAGCAGACACCAACGCAAAATGTGCAAAGGGTTAAAGCATAACCTCGAGACGAAGAACCAAGTGTTAATGTCATAACATGCAGCGGCATAGCCACTGGGGGAGCCGAGGAGAAAGCTGTGGCTGAGCCTCTTATCCGAAAAGTAGTTGTCAAACAAGAAGGTTTGGACCTACAGAAGGAAAAGGAAACCTTCGTCACAGCTCGACAATACTTTGCTAGGGCTTAGGTATCTACTTCTCAAGCCCCCACAAACCTCACAATAGACAACGAGGTCAAAACATTTTTGGAGGCATGTATGAAGTTGTTGCGCAACCAACAGGACATAGAAAACCTCCAAGCACTAATAGAAAGTTGCGCAGAAATAACTAATCCACCACTAGAAGTTAGGGATGTGCACAAACTATACAAACATAAGAAACGCATTGGTAGGGAAATGTGGCTAACAGTGCAAATTGGTGATTATGTAATGGATCAAGTTATTCTAGACCTAGGATTAGATGTGAACGTATTGCACAAGAAAAACTTGGCAGCGAATGGGAGAACCTAAGTTGGAATGGTCTACTATCCAGTTGCACATGGCCAATCAGCAGAAGATCATACCGTTGGGAAGGTTGTCAAATATCGTAGTAGACATCGCAGGAGTTAAGGTTCGGGTTGATTTTGAGGTCATTTAGATTATGGAAGATGTGGATCCCTATCCTGCGCTCCTAGGATTGGACTGGGCCATAGATATGGGAGGTATTATCAATTTGAAGAAGAGAAGAACGGTGTTTGAAAATGAAGGTACTTGGGTGATATACCATTAGACTAGGCGGAAGGAGAACGGTATACAGACCCTGTGTGTGAAGAGGAGGATGTGGATCACATCTATAATTTAACTGCACGGCATGAAGATTGGATCAATCCTTCGACATATGGTGTACTCTGTTGGGAAAAGGGTAGTGAATGTTTTTTTGACTCCGACAGGGAGATAGAAAACTGGCAGAACCGGCAACATGATGTATCTGCACTGCGATGTCTTCAGATCAAAAAGGACTTTCGATGAATTTACTCAGAGGTAAGAGAATTTCCCTATTTTGATGGTTCTAATAGTATTAAGGAGTTTTTGTGAACATTCGAAGCTGAGGTTCCGAGAGAGAGAAGGTTATGGGCCCTTAATCTAGCCATGTGTGCAACGCCTACGAGGTGGTGGGATACGCATAAGGGGGTGTTCCAGGATTGGGAAGAGTGTCAGGATATGATGATCTTGCGATTCGAACCTCCGGCTCAATTGCACGTAAAGACATTCCTTGGCCCAGAGAACCCGCACGAGCACTTGTTCGCTTGGATGGAAACGTGGTGTGATCGAACTACAGAAGAATGGGTTCACCTATTCGTTCATGCCTTGGGACCGATCCCCACCGCATGGTACTTCTATGTGGAGCTACATCAGTGCACCTGTCACTGGGAAACATTAAAGGATGAATTTATAAGGAAATTTGGGTTAACAGGGGGAACGAAGGCGCTTGAGAAAGCTCTGCAGGATATAGACACCTTCGTATTTGATGAATTGCACCCCTACATAGCACTTGGGGTACCAACATGGGAAACACAAATGCAGGATATTATCAACTGCCATAATATAGCAATAGAAGAGTGTGATGAAGATCCACGCAATTTCACTATCCCGGAGTCAGAGGGAGAGCGCGCAGTTGCTGGACCCCACTACAAACTATCGACATTACAAAGCCTCTAAAGTTACGAGAATTCAACATTAGCATGAAAGAGAAACCTAAGTTGGCTAAAATTGGGGATTACTGGGATGACGATACAGTAGGCAAAGTTGTCGAACTACTCATAGAATATCAGGACTTATTCCCGATAAGTTTTCGGAGCTTAAAGGGATCACAGGGGACTTAGGGGTCATGCGCATCATGCTAAAACCAGATGCGTGCCCTGTGAAGCAGCGGCCTTATCGGTTGAATCCTAAGTATAATCAAAAGGTTAAGGAAGAAATCGATAAAATGCTCGCTGCAGGTATCATCAAACCGGTCGAATAGTCGGACTGGGTAAATCTGATGGTGGTTCAAGAGAAAAAGATGAATGGAGAGATACGAATATGTGTGGACTTGCACAAATTGAATGATGCATGCGTACATGATCCCTTTCCCACACTATTCTCATATGAAATCCTTGATAGCGTAGGAGGGCATGAAGCATACTCATTCACTAACGGGTTCTCATGGTACCATCAGATCAGAATCGCACCTGAAGATCGCAGAAAAACTATGGTTTCCACTGAATGGGAATCCTTCCAGTATACGGTCATGCCGTTTGGACTCAAGAATGTCCCTGCCATATTTTCACAAGTAGTAGTCGCAGTGTTCAAGGAGTTCATACACAAATTTTTGGAGGTTTACCTTGATGATTGGACTGTCTTCGGCTTAGTAAAGAAGCATGTTTAGAACATGTTGATGATGTTGGATGCATGTAGAAAGCACCATATTTCCCTGAATATCAATAAGTGCATATTCTGCGTACCCTTCAGCATCCTGCTCGAACATATAGTCTTCCGACAGGGGTTGATGGTTGACCCTGCGAAAGTTTCAGTTATCATAAATCTGGTAGTACCTACAGCTGAGAAACAGCTATGTTCGATCCTTGGACACATAGGCTACTACATAAAGTTCATTCAGGGGTACGCGCTGATCACTGCGCCTATGGAAAAGTTGCTTAAGAAGGATGTTTCATTCTTTTGGGATGACGAGTGTCAGAAGAGCTTTGAGCTACTTAAGGAAAAGATGGTCTCTACGCCTATTCTCATCTTTCCTGATTGGATGAAGGTATGCCATGTTCATGAGGATGCATCAGTAATCGCCCTAGGAGAAATCCTCACGCAGCCTGGAGATGGAGACATTGATCACTCGGTTGCATTTGCTAGTAGGAAACTCTCTGGTGCAGAATGCAACTACTCCACCATGGAGCGGGAGGGATTGGTAATGGTCTACGCATTACAGAAGTATTGGCACTACCTGTTAGGAGGACACTTCAAAATTTTTACAGATCATTCGGCTTTGAAATACCTGGTCAATAAGCCTATGTTGGGGGGGGGGATATGTCGTTGGCTTATGTTGTTTCAGGAATATGACTTTGAGATCATTATCAAGCCGGGGAAGTTGAATGTTGGGCCGAATCACTTGTCCCAAATTGAGAGTGGCAAGGAACCGACCAACCTGGAAGAAGGATTTCCTGATGCACATCTATTTGCTATTAAGGTAGTTGATGCGCACTTCACTGACATTATTCAATTCCTAACTACAAGCATGGTACTTGTAGAGTATTCGGTACAACATAAGAAAGAGTTGGTAACCCGCATTGCGGATTTTACCATCATCGCAGGTCATCTGTATAAGATGGGAGCAGATGAAGTGTTGCGAAGGTACATCCTGGAGCATGAATGGCATGCTATCTTAACATAAGCCCACGACTGGGTAGCAGGAGGTCACTACGCAGGGAAAGCAACGACGCAAAAGATCTTAAGAGTTGGGCTATGGTGGCCTACCCAGCATACTGACTCTCACGACTATTGTAAAGCCTTTGATACATGCCAACAAACAAGAAGGCCATCATGCAGAGATGAAATGCCCCTTCAACCGCAAATGGCCCTGCAAGCATTTGACAAATGGGCCATTGATTTTGTGGGACCTATCAACCTACCCAGAAAGAAGACAGGTGCGTGTTACATTATAACTATCACTAATTATGTAACCAGGTGGGTCGAAGCGCAAGCGGTGAAGGATTGCACTGCAAATACCGATGCGCACATCATCTTTGAGCAGATTCTGACCAGATTTGGATGTCCAAAAATCTTGATGACCGATCAAGGTACGCACTTTGTTAATGAGACAATACAGGCCTTGATAGAAAAATTATAAATCCATCATGCGAAAACCACTTCGTATCATCCTCAGGCAAACAGAGCAGTTGAAGCTTTTAATTAAGTCTTGGATCACACACTGACTAAGGTCTGTAACGCCGATCGCAGCGACTGGGACGTGCGCATCCCATCTGTTATTTGGGCCTACCAAACCACCTACAAGAAGTTGACCGGGAAAAAACTGTTTAGGATGGTCTATGGCAAGGAGGCCATGATGCCCATGGAATATATTGTTCCTAGCCTACGCATCGCAGCCTTTACGAATATCAGGGAACCTAATATCATGGAGGAGCGTTTAGCGTAGCTTGTGGCTTTAGAAAAAAACCGTTTCATTACTAATTTCCATTAACAGGTTCAAAAGGCACAGGATAAGACATGGCATGATCGACATATTCGTCAAAAGACCTTTGCGGAGGGTTAATTAGTCCTATTATATGATAGGCCATTTGCGAAACACCTGGGGAAGTTTCGATAGCACTGGCTCGGGCCCTATACAGTTAAAGAAATCACGAATGGCAGAGCTGTTCAATTAGCCACCCTGCGCAGCGATATGCTACCCGGCTATGTCAATGGCAGCTGGCTCAAACCATATCGGATCAAATTACTATATGGTCGTAGTAGCTATATGAAGTGGGGCATACCCACCAAGGGAGGCAATCACGGAAGTAACCATGGTACGTGCAGGAAGTGGCTGCAGAATTGGAAGCTCGGAGGGGTGCATCGAACGCGCAGGCGTATGTTTCGAACACAACAGGTGCATTGGCCATGCAGAGGTGTGCTAGGCGCACAGGAGGTCCGCTGGGATCGCAGGGGTACGCTGGGCACACAAGAGGTATGAAAACTAGTCGTTAGAACAGTAAAATCGGGTAAAAAGAAAAAGTTACCATTGAAGGGAGCGGGCGGCCAACATTTAATGACGCGATTTTGAAATATTTTTTACCATTTACTTGATAGTAAGTTCCGGATAAGGTTTACCCAACCGTTGGTCGATCACAAATGCTATAAAAGTAAGGGGATAGATCAGACAAGGGTTCTGTATTGCCTAAATATTTTGTACTTGGCGCGTTTATCCTTGATAACTTTGTGCTGTAAAAAAAATTTGTGCCCAGTGCGTCCCTTTCATGTCTGAGCATCCTATGCCCTCTGACAGTAGCAACACAAAGTTCATCTTCCGCGCTAGGATGACGGCCATTAATCCCATTGAAACCTCAGAACTGGTGACCTCGGCAGAACAAGAAACTGAGGAAGTAGTGGAAATTGAGTCAGAAGCTCAAGAGGTTATATCTACGCCGAGCCCAGCCAAAAGGAAGGGAAAGGAAAAAGCTCAAGGCTCAAGAAAACCTGCGAAATGGGTTGGTGTGAAGCCCCGTACTTCCCCGCGAAATGTAAAGCCCCTGTAGGCGGCACCCCAGGCACACTCACCCAACCCAGCAAAGTGACCTCAGCCTGCTTAGGAAGAGGCCCAGGTAGCCGAACCAATCAATTGGCTCCCACCCTTTGTTCGGCCCCGCCGGCCCTCCACCCGCACGCCGAAGAGTCTGGATGGCCTACGCACCTACCTGCAGATGTCGCTTACCTCAAGTGAGGTCCCTGTCATTGGCGAACCCTTTGGGAGGCTCCATGAAGTAAAATTTTGTGATCATGACTTGGACAAATTAGAGGCCTTCCCTGAGCTGGCACCCGAATTATACCTTGATAGAATTCAGAAAGACGATGGGATAAAGATTGTCCCCATGCGCTGGGTGCGTGGATTGGCCGAGTCCAAGCTCTTGAACCTGCTAAAGATGCCGCACTTCAGCCACTACAATATCACAGACCGTCTGGCACGTCAGTTGCTCGCCCTGGTTCATGATGGTTGCCTATGGATCCAGGATCGAATCCCCATCGATGATGCACTCATTCAACGAATTACTAGTCTTCCCATGAAAGGAATAGACCCTCTGGAGCGCGTTGGTAAGAAGTATGGGGGTGAGACTGCTGAATATGTGCGCAAAACCTACCATGTGGAGCGAAACACTCGAGGCTTCATAATCAAATCCATTAGTGAGCCTAGTATGCAGTTGGGTATCATGTTTTTGGCATGCAAGATGATGCGAAAATGCCAGGTCGCCACCATCCCTGCATATGTAATTCATTTAGCAGGCCAATGTGGGAAAGGGGTCTGCTTCAATTGGTCCCAATACTTGTGCGACGATTTTTTGGCCAATGTCTGAGAATCCCAGGAGCAAGGACGAGCCTTTTGTTATTCCTGGTTGTTGCTTCTCATTGTGTTGGTCTCCTGGGAAGCACCTAAGGAATCAGTCCTCCCTGAGCTCACCCAAGACATGTGCGAAGGGGCTTGTTATATGAACTTGTGGGACTCTAAGGATGTGCAGCACATCAAGGACAACCAAGTCTTCTAGGTCTTGTTTCATAGTGGGCTCACAGCAACTATCAACTCCCGAGCGTGTCTGTCGCCAGCCATCTATGATAAATACAAAAACATCGTTGCATTCTAGGTGACTATGCATAGCGTCCAAATTCGAGGCAGCAAGGATCCTGCGTAGGTTCAACTCCCCTATATGGTCGCTGACGAAGAAATTGACTAGTTAATTGCATAATGGCCTCCTCACTGGAAGCTTGGCTTCAAGACAGGTGCGAAGGACACTGAAGGGACAAGCACACCGAAGGTTACCCCGCCTGTCATCACCAAGGACACCGACAAACTGAGTAAGAGCACGGGGAAGGGCACCGAAGCTGCATAACAGAAGGCTTCGCAGCCTGGTAAGAGTACGGAAGTAGCAGCGCAGAAGGATGCACAGAAGGACCTCAGCACCGGAGTTCAGGAGGCGGGAGGTGCTGACTCTCCCCGTGAAACAAAGCGAACAAGTGAACCGACAAAAGGGCCACGAAAGAAGAAGCGCTCTCAACGAACATAATGCGACAAAACTGTTACACTAACAGAAGGGGACCTTGAGAAAATCGCAGACGCAGTCACCTTGGCTGCCGAAGAAAAATGGCTGGCTCTGGAAGAGCAGCAGAAATCCGCGGTCGACACACTTTAGGCTGAGCTCCGAGCCCTGCAACTGAAAACGGACACGCTGCAAAAAAATATGATTGAGGTACGAATGGCCTTAGCAACTAGCAGCGCAACACTTGTTACAGCGGAAAGCCGCCTCTGTTCCCTGCCAGGTGCAACCCTCATGATAAGTCCACCAGACTTAAGAGCGCAAGTCCAGGCCTGTGTAGAGCTCCAGCTAGATCTTGTCAGATTGCCGCATGAAGCGTTGCAAGTTCTCCACACCTCCTTATTCGAAGAAATCCAACACAAGGATCATCGAGTGCACCAGCAGCTCAGTGTAGCTGAGCAGACAATTGAGGAAAAGAACGCTAAAGTTTCCCAGGTACAGGCTTCCTATACCCTCGCCACCGCGCAACAAATGGAGCTAGAACACTTAATTAGTAGACTCTACGTAGATGTTACAGAAGAAATCCCGGCCACAGCCACCCCCCAGGCCAAGATTAAGGGGTTGGTCGCATCATTAAAGGCCTCCATGATGGAGATTCAGGTGGTCAAAACACAGATGGAACAGCAGATCGCAGACTTGCAGGCCAAGTTACAGCCAAAAACACCGCCGGAGGTACGGGCCTAGCGAGCTGCGCTGGTTACCGTAGCTACAAATGTGATTACAGGATAGATTGCTCAGGGTGCCCAATTGCTGGATACAGCCATGCAGTTATGGACCAAGGTACAGCGCGACCTGATCCTGCGTTAAATCAACCAGGACCTGCGACAGAAGGAAGAAGCGTTCGAGCAGCTAGAAGCCACGATGCCTACTTTGATTCCTGCTCAAATATTGGCATGACTGTGAACTAGCCATGCCCTTCAGGACGATATCGATGAACTCCACCAGAAGAAGAAGACTCTCAGTGATCGTCTTAAGCCATGGGCTGATGAAGCCCTCAAGCTCTCCCAGGATATTGAGATCGTTGTTAAACAACTAGCCATGCAGTTATGGACCAAGGTACAGCACGACCCGATCCTACGTTAAATCAACCTGGACCTGCGGCAGAAGGAAGAAGCGTTCGAGCAGCT
This sequence comes from Pinus albicaulis, assembly GCA_034641835.2. Classification (NCBI taxonomy): domain Eukaryota; kingdom Viridiplantae; phylum Streptophyta; class Pinopsida; order Pinales; family Pinaceae; genus Pinus; species Pinus albicaulis. Next base: position 20,720,483 of record CM076575.1, read on the forward strand.
AGAAGCCACGATGCCACCTCTGATTCCTGCTCAAATATTGGCACGACTGCAAACTAGCCATGCCCTTCAGGACGATATCGATGAACTCTGCCAGAAGAAGAAAACTCTCAGTGATCGTCTTAAGCCATGGGCTGATGAAGCCCTCAAGCTCTCCCAGGATATTGAGGTCGTTGTTAAACAACTAAACCATACTCTAGAAAGCGTCACAGCTACAACAGAAGGATCAACTTGGCAGAAGTTGGTAGATATTGCTCAGAACGTTGCTGCTCAAAGTGAAGGTGTGCTACCCCCATTGGTTGAGGCGATTAGGCTACTGCAGGTGCAGGTGGAGACCCCACCATCACAGTGACTTGGGACGAGTCACAGGATTGTGTTGGGGGACTGTTGGAACAAGGTCTCCTAAAGCTACGAATTTGATACAATTTTGTATATTTTTGGTATTATTTAGTCTAACACAAGGTTTTGGGTGGGTCAAAGCCCCGACTGCATTGTAATGGGTCAAGGGTAGACCAAGAGTCCGCAAACCACAGTTTGCGGACCATTGGAAGCGTAGGCTAAGTCGATATAAATAGATGAACATTTTGAGGCTTAAGGTAGGAAAGATTAAGGTCTGATGCTAAGTGTGAATTGTTAGATCTGTTGTTGGGTCGTTTGGGTAAGGACTCCTGTTGGCTATGTGCGCGGAGATCCTCATTCCTGCTGTGTGCGGACCTTTCTGGCTGTGTGTGCGGAGATCCTCAGTCCTGCTGTGTGCGGACCCTGTTGGCTGTGTGCGTAGGCTGTGTCGGATTGTATTGGGTTTTGGATGCTAATATATGCGGACATGGTTAAAGTATTTATGTGTTATCTGATCTGATGTATTACTGTTAACTGTTGGGATCTGTTGCAATTATTGTTGTGTTATTTGTTTATGCTGTGAATCTGTCTGTGTTATGGTATAATTATAATTTGTTGATGATGCATTATGATAATGTGTGCTAATAACTGTTGATACTCACGTGGATGTGGAGTTATTATCTAGATCTGTGCACGATAATAGCTCTGTATATTGCGATTATAATGTTAACAACCCTGCGAATAGATCTGTCTGGTGTGAACCTAATAGGGTGCGAACGGGGATCTGCTTGACTTACCTACTCTCTCTTAGGGTGCAGAAACCTAGTTCCAGCACCCTCCTATACTGCTTCGGGTGAGACTTTAGCCTGCACAAGCAGGTCACTACCGAAAGGGCCAGTAGTATAGGGGTTTCTTGGCAAACCTTAACCTCTAAACCTGGGTCAGGACCCCTCGAGCCAACAGTGGTGAACTTAGAGAACCTCGTATGGTACGATGGGTTGCATTGATGGCCCGCCATGGTGGCGATGGCAGTATGGTGTTTCGGTTTACTCCTGCATATTTTATGTGGCTACAGAACCAAATCCTCACAATTGAAGATTTCCCATATGCGAGTATAGATTTCAGAGGTGATCTCAAGATCTCCTTACCTCCAGGGGCACAATGGGATGAATCAGGTAAGTGAATCATTTTGATGTGTTTTAACTCTAATTTTTATTTGTTTTTAATCATCCAATACTGATAACAAAATTTTAAATGCAAATGTTGGTCCACGAGGGCCAGCCACACTCTACCGCCTTGAAAGGCGGCAAACAGAGCCCATAGCACAGCCACAGGATCGGACAGTAGAAATCCTCACTGACATGGAACACAACCTGGAGAGGTTGACTATTGGTATCCCTGAGACTTCGACAATCGACATTCCTCTCCATCTCCAGAGACATGTTACTGGTGTTCCAGGCCAATTTAGGAGATTCCTGCACAAGGTGGCGTGTGCAACAGTCTACTACCATGATCATCACCATAGATAGTGGATGATCATCGTGGACTGACATACTTTTCTTTTTGTATCAGTATCTTTCAGATCATAAGGTGTTTTAAACCTATGATCGCAGACAATGTAATATTTTTTGAAAACAAAAACTCTTATCTATGATATTACTACTCTCTCTGACTATCTTGTTCAACATGTATCGAATGTTGTTTTAGTTTACTGTTTTAAGGTTGCAAATGTCTATTTATAACACGATTAGCTAATGTGTTTAAATTTCTTGAAATGTGTTGATATTCGATGTAATCAAATTGTCTTTCCAAGAGACGAACCTTAAAAAATAATCTTAATAACACTAGATTTTTAATTGCGTATACTCTATTTAAATGTAATACAATGAGTTCTGAATCTAACCTAATGATCAAACGACGAATGCCAAATGAAATGGCATCAGATAATAACTCAACCATTGCACTGTATTCTGCAATATTGTTCGTTGTTTGACCAAGGCTTACCCCATGCATAGAAACTAACTCATCAGTGGGTGAATAGATAACCCAAGCTGCAGAAGAAATATTCTGTGTACTACGATAGGCACCATCAGCAAAACCAATGTACGTTTGAAGGGATGTCGACATCTGCAATATCAAGGGTAATCAAGATAAGCAATGATGGTAGCAAAAACAAACTTAAACTAGACACACTCATCTAATCTAAGGCATACTAACTAGAAAAATAACTAATATACAAGTGAGATCTTCACACAAGAATCAAGCATAATATCTTTTCAAATAAAGACCATTTCTGGGTTTATCTAAAGAGACCCCGTCATAATCAGTCAATTCATAGGCCCCTTTGGCAAGCACTCGCTTGAAAATGTAAGGACCATGCCACATTGGTTCGAATTTCCTAGCTCCTAGCTTATCGTTAGCTTGATCATATACCAAGACTAGGTCATCTTTTGAAAAAACACGAGGTGTAACACTTTGATCATACTGAGCTTTAACACGTTTTTTATGAGCTTCGGCTGCAAATGCAGCGGTGCGTAGAGTCCCATATAATTGTGCTAAGTAAAAAAAGCATTTTTACTCTTCAGAGGTAGCTGGCAGTAACTCTATGGCTAATTGGAGTGACGGTATTTCGCATTCAATGGGTAACACATCTTCTAAACCATAAACCAGTTGAAAAGGAGTGAACCCTGCAACAATTTTTGCTGAGGTTCGGTATGCCCATAGTGCCAAAAAAAGCATGGTATGCTAATTCGATTTGTGAGTTCCGATAATCCGTTTGATCATGGTGGTTAAAACTTTATTAACGACTTCAACCTGACCATTAGCATGTGGGTAATATGGAGTAGAGTTATCATGGCGCAAGCCAAGTTGATCAGAAAGTTCGGTCATCCTTGTATTTCGAAAATAACTCCCATGGTCAGTGATAATAGTTTGGGGTACACCGAAACGAGCAATCACATGATTGAATACGAACGTAGTTGCAGTTTTTCCATCTGCCGTGAATGTAGCCATCGCCTCGACCCATTCGGTAAAGTAATCTACAACGAGAATAATGTACCCATGCCCCCCGATCGAGTGAGGGTTACATGTAATGAAATCAACGCCCCATTTCTCAAAAGGACCGACAACAATTATGGGGTGAAGAGGAGCTGGTGGTGCACGCATCTTTCGATCAAATATTTGATAGTTGTGGCATTTCCGGACAGCAAGAATGCAATCTTTGAATAATGACGGCCAAAAATAGCCAGCGCGCAATATCTTTTGGGTTGTGGCATACCCAGACATCTGACCACCACACGCTCCAGAGTGGAAGTCATTTAAAACCCTTTCAACTTCTTCATGTGTTATGCAATGTCGAAAAACAGAATGCGCACCATGACGATAAAGTGTGTTTCCAACAATATTGTATTGTTGAGATTGGTAATGGATATTTTGTCAATTTTAACGTGAAAGTTCAGGTCGAAAGGTTTGGGTTTGAAGATAAATGATGATATCTCCATACCACGGATCTAATGTACTTTTAAGAAATAGATATTCATCCACAATGGGATGCTCTACCACAGTTTATGTTTTAGTATTGGGAAAGTCACACATAAGTTCTACAAACACCAGTGATTTCTTAGATTTAGATTTTTTGAATTCCAAATCAAACTCTTGTAGGATAATAATCCATTTAGAGTATTTCCCCCCAAGTAATTGTTTTGTCAAAATGTACATCATTGGGTTGCAATTAGAAATTACAGTTGTCTTGCGTAACAGTATGTAATGACGAAATCTTTGGATAGCTTGAATTGCTTCCAAGGCCAATTTTTCCACATGTAAATACTTAATTTCGGTTGGATTCAAAATCCAACTTAGATAGTAAATCACATTCTCATTGTGAAATTCATCCTCTTGAACTAAAACCATTCCAATTGTGGAATCAGAGGCTGCTAGGTATAAAAAGTAGTCCTAGTTGTAATTGGGTGGATGCAATAACGGTGCATAGGTTAACGCGTGTTTTAGAGCATCAAAATATTTTTTTTTTTACAAGAACGGGTTCAATGATTTGGTCGATATAGGGGGTAGGATAATTGTCCTTTGGACAGGCTTTATTAATATTCCTATAATCGACACATACTTGTATAGTTCCTTATTTTTTGGTAACGGGAACTATATTAGATACCCAATCTGTTAATGGGATTGGATAAATAAATCCCGCTCTTAGTAGTTTCTCAACTTCAGCTTTAATAGCAACATCTTTTCAAGGATGTATCAGACGTAAACATTGTCTAATAGGCTTTATATCCGGGTATGTCTTAATTTCATGAACGACAATTTTTGGATCAATTCCTGGCATTTCTTCGTAGGACAAAGAAAAAATGTTGTGGAATTCTTGAAATAGGGCTTTATATGTATTAATTTCGTCAATCATACACGAAGCTCCTATATGAATGTTTTCAACAACTCCTGGTTTAACTGATATTTCAATAGGAACAGTTGTAGAAATGTTTCCCAAATTAATATCAAAATCCAAATTTGTAATCGTAATTAGATTCTATGGTTCCTTGACATAATCCATTGAAAAATCGATGAAAAATCATTTTCAAATCTATCAAGTTCAGGTAAAAACGAAGATCTATGATGTAGATCATCCCAGGGTAATTCATCCATAGACAAAAATTCACAAATACTTTCATTAGTATAAAACACTTGCTGGAAAGGATCGGAAATAGATGTCAAGGCTGAGGTTGATAGTGAAGAAGACTCTTCAGTGACCACATTCATTGGATCAGGATTAGTTGAAGGTGTGTTAGAAAATGACTGTATCGTTGTATATGCTATCTCAAAAAGACTCAAAGGCATATTGCCATTAAAAAAATCCATTTCTGACTCTAAAGGCACTATCCAAGGATCATCGAATGGAAAAGTACTTGATGAAATCATATTGATATTAGAAATGGTACGTGGTAAGTTGGGTGGAGGCATAGAAAAAGTTCCCATTAAAACAGAATCTTTTAATAAACCTACTCCAACATCTTCATAAGGAATAGTCGATTTTCCAACATGTTGAATACAATCTGTAGAGGCTAGGTCAGATGAATAATATGACAGCTAATCAATTTTCACAATCTTTCCTTTATGATGAAACTTGATTAACCGAAAGACAGAATACACGATAGCAGTCATAGCATAAGACCAACTTCGACCCAGAAGAAGGTTATAATCCAGAGGGGCATCAAATACTTCTACATCTAGATTACCAGTTTTACCTTCGACCTCTATAGGTAGATCCTGTAAAATTCCATACGGATGGAATCCTCTTCCATCAAAAACTTTAAGGATTGTCGGAGATTAGTTGATTGTTGGAGAACCAAGACTTTTCCAACAGTTTAATGACATAATGCACGTGGATGCCCCCTCATCAATTACAGTACGAAAAATTCGTATGTTTTTTACTAATACCGGAAACTGAAAAGCCATTTGATGGGGGAGTCCACCCTTTCTTTTTAACTGCAGAAGGTGTAACATGAGAATTCTAAAATTGAGTATCATCCGTATTGGGGTCCAACTTCTACTTTGGATTTCATTTATAAAACATTAAAACCTTATTATAATAAACAATAATACAAATACACAATATAAAAACTATTATTAGGTCACGAAAGCAAGCTCAAGAGTCTTTATTTGAATATCCAGAGTAATGAGTTTAATATATGAAGGGAGTCATTAATTCCTAGATAGTATAGTCTTGGGAGATATACAAATTATCGACTTGTAAACCTCATCAGTTAGGTTCTTAGTAATCTAGGCCCTCTATCGATTTGTGAAATTTAAGCGGATACGCAATTGAGTGAATTTAATGCGAATCAACACACATTTAATATAACAGCTAAATTTCATAACAGATGGCATCTTGAGCTACAAGTTCAGATTAAATATAAAAAGGAACAATTTGTTAAGATCCACAAATTAGGGATCTGATTTTTAAATCTAGGGAAATATTTAATTTATAAAACTAACTATAAAAAAAAAAACAATGGGTTAAGATCTACAAATTATAGATCTGATTTCCTTTTTTCTAGAAAAATATTTTCTATATAGTTGGCTCACATTCATAATTATTTCAAAAAGTTACATACATGAATATTCATAAAATGTAACCCATATCAGAAACTAGGACTAATATGGTTTCCACAAATACAAATTGTAACGATACCCCATGTCAAAAACACTCGATATGGATCATTGTCACAATATATCATATGAAGAGATGCTCCCATAGAGTCCGGCCAAAAAGTGTCTGGTTTTGTCAATTGAAATTACTATTCGAAATCGACATCTGGAAAATGCATGATGAAAAACCTCTAATATCCATAGTATGGGTAAGATGTTCCAGTCCATTGCAAATGTGTCCAGTGTGGTAGTGGCCAAAAAAATAGGTTCTGTAACAGAAAAGGCAGTCTTCCAAGCAACTGATGTGGATCTTCCATCTGATGTGTGTATCTGCAAACTTCCCCTGAGTGTTCTCCTTCTTTGTACAGGAAGCATCCCCATTACTTGAATATGCAGTTTTAAAAAAAATTACGGTGCCCTTTGCCCCATTACCAGAGGCATCCGTCAATTCATAGTGCATCTCTCTGAAGGTTCCATGTAGTCCCTTTTTGGATAGTCTATCAGCTATGTTGTTTTTCTCTCTATAGATGTGCTTGAAAATGATGTGAGAGAAAGTCCTTGGGATCTCTTGAATCCTATCCATCCACGTAGTTAGGTGACCCGTGGACATGGAATTTAAGTTGTTCATGTGGTCTATCAGTACTTTGGAATCTCCAAAGATCCATATTTTGTCGATGTAGAGCTGCTTTGTGAACCAAAGTAGTCCCAAGAGTGCCATAATTTCCGCCCTGGTGTTTGATCTATGTCCCCCGTACCAATGTATCTTATAATGGCATAGTGGATTGATTATCATCAATGCACCACAGCCACATCTATTATTTTGGTCCACCCCGTCGGAAAAACTAGTTGGATAATGGATATCAAAAGGTCTCATTCTGTGAGATAAGTCTCTTGGCGGTTTGTCTGAATTCATCGGCTCCTCCCATCTTTGCGTGACCCTCTCTGTCACTCCATCTAGGCTACATCCCCATCCTCTGAAAGTACAATTCTTCCTACAACACCACAAGCACTAATGAAAGTAAAGAGGAATTGTTCTAAATTGTTTACCTTTTGCATGCCACCAAAATATGCAGTCTTGCACCGAGGAGAATGTTTTCTGCTGTATGTTGAAATTTTTAAAAAGTATGTGTGAAGTGTGCTTAGAAAATGCACAATTAAAAAAGAGATGAACATTTTCTTCATCGTGCTTCATGCATATTCTACATATCCCTGGTCCTATGTTGCCCCTCTTTTATAAATTCGACCAGGCCAAGTTTTTGTCTTTCCATACTAGCCATATCAAAATCATAATTTTGATGTGTACCTTTTCCTTCCATATGTTCTTCAACCAGCAATCCCTTGTCTGGCCTGTTTGTTGTTTCACTAATTCCATGTATGTTTCAGCTATCTTCACTTGTCCCTTTTTTAGAGTACCCCCCCCCCCCCAAATTGATGCAACCCACAGATTGGTTATGGGCGAAACCTGTTTGTCTCATATTATCTAGGAAGTTTCCCCATGCCCCCATATCATTTCCCCTTAACCCCAATTCTTAGGCCTCGCGCCACCTCAGACATCCCATCTGCCAACTATTTATTGCTTGACAAAAATAGAAGATGCTCATTCCATTGATTCTGTTGCACAAATCCAGGTCTATAATGTTGTATCCAGGGAAACCCCAGATACCTCCTTCCCCGATCATGATTTTCTTTCCGTTTCCAAACTTCCACTTTAAAGATGATATGTACAATGACCAATTTCTTCTAAGAATATTCCAAATCGCTGAACATTCCCTTTTAGTTTCCCATCCCATTATGAATATGGTCTCCAATATTTTGTTTTCTAAATAATTGTACCTGATAATATCACTCCATATCCCCGGAAACTGGGTGCATCTCCATATTGATTTCAGTATTAGTGCCCTTCTGAAGGTATCAGTGTCCAACAATCCCCATCAACCCCATTGTTTTGGCATAGTAATGTTGTCCCAACTAGCCAGGTGGTATTTACCACCCCCCATGCCCCCATTCCAAATGAACTTTGATATGGTTGACTTAATTTTTTTATGATAGTCCGCGACATGGTGTAGAGGTGAGCCCATTATACGGAAAGTTGCTGAAGAACTTCCTGTGAAAGTATGAGTTCCCCCCCCCTCTCGACAACCATTTGAGGGACCAACCATTTATTTTCCTTTTATGTTTATCAACAATCCATAGCCAGTGCGCCACCCTGTAGTTTGAAGGCTTTAAATGAAATCCTAGATATGTCATATAATGAGTGATACCGGAGCATTTGGAATTGAATATCTCACAGATCGAATTTTTTATCTCCGGGCTCTCCTCAAAGAAATATAAACATGATTTATATGCATTGTCAATCATTTTGGATGCTTTGTAAAATTTATCAAAATTTTCTCTGATATCCTCCCAAATCTCCTTAATGAGTATGTCATCTACGAAAAAATTGTGATTTATATCCCTGAGTGGAGCAATATTAATTCCCTTTATCGACCCCACATGATTTTTCGAATTAATCTTGTTGCTTAAAGCACACATAGTCATTATGAAAAGTAGTGGAGATAGTTCACAACCCTGTCTGAGGCCCTTGCCCACTTTAAAAAATATGGATGGTGTGCGGTTTATTATGATCGCCATGGGAGCCCCCATAATGCATCTCATGATCCATTCCACTGCCTCACATGTCATGCCAACCTTATAGAGGATCATGCAGAGTAAAGTCCAATCCACTCGATCGCAAGCTTTACTAAGATCAATTTTCATCATCGTTACCTTCATTTTCCTGGAATGAATAGAGTGTATGGTTTCCTGGGTGATAGTCATAGCATCGTGGATACCTCTATCGTGCATAAACCCAAATTGTTTTGGTGATATATGCCGAGATAAGACTCCTTTGATACACTCCATAACAGTTTGAGAGATGATTTTGTATAATGTGTTACATATGGATATAGGACGGTAATCTTCGAAGGTCATAGTGCCTTTATTCTTTGGTATGAGGGTGATAAACGTAGAGTTGATCTCCCCATGAACTCTTCCAGTCCTTCTTGCCTCCTCCACCATCGCAGTGATGTCATGCAGAATGTATTCAGAAAAATGTAGGTAAAACTATGGCGTCCATACATCTAGGCCCAGACTCTTGTCCCTGGAAAAGGACTTAATGACTCATTCCACTTCAGCTTTCGTAACCTTAGCTCCCAAAAAATTGCTGTCCTCTTATTGGAACATCATCGGGAAAAATTACACTGCCCATAATTGTTCCTCAATGAAGCTACCCTCTCTGGCCCCTAACAATCCTTTAAAATGTTTAATAGCAGCATCCTGAATAGAGTCCGTGGAGATGTAACTTTGACCAGCAAATCTAATCTCCCATATGGAATTAGTGTTTTTGAGGCCGTTTGCAAATAAGTGGAAGTATTTTGTGTTTTTGTCTCCCTCCTTGAGCCATATTGCTCTACATTTTAATCTCCAGCACTGTTCCTGAACGATTAGGATATTACATTTTTCCTTCTCAACTTCTCTAATTTTTTTCCATCCATTAGTAGTCATGAGGCCATTATCCATATTATAAAAATTCCTTTGGATTCAATCGAGATAGCTTTTAGATCCTTTATAAGATTTTCCTTTTTAATTCTTTCCCAAATTCTGACTCTGGATTTCAGCGTGTGTAGTGTTTGTGATAAGTGCACCATGGGTGATATTCCCGACTCCCGAGTGTGCACCTTGAGAAATTAGATTACCATTTTTTTGAAGTCAGCATCCACCAAAAAAGTTCTATTAAATTTGAACGGATATCCCTTCCATTTGTTTTCAAATTTCCATTTCATCGCAATTGGTCTATGGTTTGAGCTGAGGAGTCCTTCCACCCAGGTTTTGACTGAGCCCATCTGCTGATGTAGATGCTCGTTAACCAAGAAGAGGTCAATATGTTTTGAAATGTACTCCTCCCCCTTCCTGCTATTGTACCATGCCGGGCACCTAGCCTGCATATCCATGTCCTTTAGATATGCTTCCTGGATCATCTCTCCAATATAATCTAGCAACGAATCTCTTCTGCACTGAGGCCCCCAATTCTCTAATCATTATATTATTATGGTTATAAATTTATACTTATCGAATTATTCTTTTTAATAATTATACAAAATTTTACTAAATATATATAGTGTTGTTTTATCATTATAATACACGTATAATTTTCAAACACCCTTTTTTAGTTAGAACCATGTTTTGAATTATTTTTCATTTATTTCTCTCTTTTGTGATTTAATTTTTTTTAATAACTTTTTATGTAACATTAAAGAGAACATAACCAATTCCCATAATATATATTTATAATATACATCATTTAATTCAAAATTATTATTATTTGTTTTAAATTTATATGATTACTAATTTGTTTTGATGCCTAATGAGGGAATTCCATGTACAAGTAGTAATTTTGAATATAAAACATTGTAAAATATTAGTATATGATATAAAATAACAACGAATTTGGAATTCATATCTACAACTCTTATTTTGAATAAAAACATTTAAAATATTAAATATAAAGAAATTTAATATGGGAGTAAAATACATAAAATATATCAAAATAATTAGATGTATTAGTAATGGACACTGAAAAAATAAATATAGCTAACATAGCCACTCACTCTATACCAATAGATGTTCGAATAATAGTAGCCATTTTCAAATATGAAGATACATAATATTTTATTCAATATAGAATAAATTATTTCAAATTGAGGAATCCTTGATGAGGGTGTGATTTGAGCAAGAAAGAACAATGGGATTTGGTCTATAGTAATCATGTTAATGATGGTAATAAAAGGACATGGGATGTAAAATAATGCATGGAAAGCTCGGTCATATTAATGAGGAGGTGGTGGCATACCATGATGAATGAGGCCAATTGCGCATTTGGTATTTATTTATTGCAATTTCAAGAGGAAAGAGCTCAAAACTCTTAGCAGGTCAGCAAGAGCCAAGGTTAAGGGCAATAGGAATTACGTGGGGAGTGTCATGGGTAGTTTACCCGGCTAGTGTTCGAGTGACCTCTCCACACCTCCTTCGCTCTCGTGGGTACGTGCTGGTGAAACCATCTCTTTCTATTATGTCTTCAATGCTACTTCTCACTGTCAAATTGCATTGGCATGTTTGTATTGTTCTCTTTCTTTTGTTCTGGAAATTTTCCAGTTACGTGGCTATTTGTTGGGAATTACTTTTTCTCGTAACCGTTCAGTCCACAAATTTGTTGATTCATGGAATCCCTCCTATCCATACATAAAGTCGAATCCCAAACTAGGGTAGGGAGGTTATATTCTGCTTCATTTACACTCCTTTGTTAGTAGCATAGGGCTTAGGCATGGGGAATTTCTGGTGCATGTGGAGCATTTCGTGATTCTGACATTAGTCAAATCTCTCTTGAAAAGGTAGCTATGACTCTAAAGAATTTAAAGGTCGTGGGAAGTTGGTCCAACCAAGCGATAGGTTACAATCCGAGAATAAGGTCGATGAATCTTCATTTAAGCATGGGGTCTCTCAGTCCTCGATGTAATGAAGAGGTCAAGGCTTAGGGTTATACTGTACAGGATATGTCTCACATGTGTTATTGGGATAAGCCCCATCGAAGATGTACCAATTTGACTGAGATCATCCTTACGCAATATCTTAATAGGAAAGTGTGGGTCAAAGTTATTGAAATGTTATCTATTCATTGTTTTCTATTAGTTCTGGCTATAAAGCTCCACCGTAGGGACACCAATCCTCATATCGTTATCTCTCTCCACTAGAGCCACCCTATGTGATCAACAACCATGGGAGAACAGCTCTAGTAATTATATTTCACGGAAACATAGCAAGGGTTTTATAAGGAAACTTTGTGCAACGACGGTACGTCCGTCGTCCCTCTGAAGTTATGGCTCAAGCTCAAGTAGGTGGCGTGGTCAAGGTCGCGCTCAAAATAGTCCCACCAAGGTTCGCATGCATGGTAGTATTGATCGCTTGGGTAATGTGGAAACTAACACATACATAATGGGCACTCATTCAAAGGTGAGAAACGTAATTAGTGAATGGTAGGAGGAATTTCGAGCTAAGATGGATCCCAATGAGGAAGAGATTCTGGATTACTTTGGTTATCTTTTAACAGACCACATGTGTAGTAAATGAATGTTTTTAATACAAACTCTGCATATCTACTAGATGATGAAGACTTTATTGGCTAAGGCATTAATGTTTCCACTTACACGTATCCCTGGGCCCTTAGAAAATATGCAGGTAATTTGCAGGGAAGTCCAATTGATTTATTGTAAAATCCAACAACATAATGCATGTCTGGTATGCATTAAAGGACGTATCTTGTGCATTATTGCATTATTGTGTAGGCCAGTTGATATTAGAGGATATAAAGACAATTATATATATTTAGTAGCTCGAAAAACTTAAAAATTTATGTTTTTTTGTATTGGTTATAGTGCAACTAGATGGTCAACAAGTCTAGTTTCCTAATGCGAAAGTTGAGACCATCTAGACATGGATGCGTTCGAGTTTTAGTGGCTAATTTAAAATATGAAGATACATAATATTTTATTCAATAGAAAACAAATTATTTGAAATTGAGGAATCCTCGATCAGGGTGTGAGTTGAGAAAGGAAGCATTATGGGATTTGGGTCACATTATTCATGTTAATGATGGTAACAAAGGATGGGGGTGGTGTGGCCACCCCAGCACATGTAAACTCATGCAAGTGAAGATTGGGAATATTAATGAGTATAAGTGGTGGCATACGATGAAGAATGAGACCAGTTGCACAATCGATATATTATTTATCAATTTTTTGTGAGGAAAGAGCTAGAAACTTTGCACGTAAGCAGGAGGTGAGGTTGAGGGCAACAAGCATTGAGTGGGGAGTGCCAAGGGAATTTTACCAGGCTAGTGTTCGAGTGACCTCACCACACCTACTTCGCTCTCGTGAGTATAATTATTTGTCTTTATAATTATCTATTTTAATAATTTCCTACCAAGTATAATCTTGGGTTTGATATTTGTTCCTTTATTTATTAAAGTCATTATAATTTGGTTTGATATGTGTTTATTTATTTATTGAAGTATTCATAAATACTAAATTAATAAATTTTAATTTCAAAATTGATTTTATGATGTAAATTATTACTAATTATTCTTTTTTCAAAACAAAATTATATAATATATTTTTTAATATTTTTATTTTTATTTAAATATAACAAGTCACTTCTTTTTTTTACCCAAATATTTTTTTATTCAAATTTTGAATTATATATATATATATATATATATATATATATATATATATCAGGTTCATAATATTTGTTGCAATAACGACCTTGCTTTTTAACATGTCAAAATTATAGTGAGTTCGGGAAGCTTCTTTCTAAGCTCTTTGAGCACATGAGTATGATTTAAAAAAAAAAAAACTAAACAATTCTTTTCTTTATGTCAAATAAACCAAAGTATCGTCTCAGTAAACTTTAACCACTACCACCATCATCATCAATATAATAATTAATGAGATTATTATTTTTTAACATTATATATTTAATCTTAATAAATACATCATATATATTTTAATAGTTTTATCATTATAATAAACATATTATTATGAAATCCATCCTGAAAACCAAACGATGATTTGAATGTTTTTTTCCATTTTCTGCCTCTATTTATTTTAGTAATTTTTCATATAACATTTATGATATTATAATGAATTTCCCAAATATATATTTAAATTATATATCATATAATGAATTTCCGAAATATATATTCAAATTATATATCATTTAATTTAAAATTATTATTATTTATTTTAAAGATATATGAATCTAAATTTATTTTAATGATCAATATATAAATTCTCAATCTATTATATATTGAGGAGGAGTAAAGTACAAGTAGTAATTTTGAATATAAACTATTGTAAAATATTAGTATAAGATGTAAATTAATTGTAAATTTGATATTTATATATATAATTCTTAATTTCGAATATAAAGGCATTTAATATGGAAGTGAGAGGTATAAAATTTATGGTAATGGACTAAGAAAAATAAATATAATTAATATAGTCATTTACTCTATACCAACAGGCATTCAATTTATGCTTAAGTGTTTGCCTGTAAGATAAGTACTAGTAACTAGTTTCAAATATGAATATACATAATATTTTATTGAAGACAAACTAATTATTTCAAATTGAGGAAAATAATTTTGTGGGTGAAAATTACACTCTTTATTTATAAATATAAATCGTTTAAATTATTAGTATTTTAAAGATATGTTCTTTAAAATTTTATATGAAACTAGATAAAATATAAAAAAATGGTTAGATATCGTAATATTTTTTTCTAAATTATATATATATATATATATATATATATATATATATGAGAACTTCACTTAGCAAGTTTGTGAAAATGTAAAGTAAATGTTAATACAAGGTTTCAAGTCTAAATTTTTGGAATATTAAGTCATGGCATTGTACTTAGTTAAGATGCAAAAGATCCACTTGAAGGTTATAGTGGTAGCCTTATGAAACAAACATAAAAATATATATAAGCATATAATATAATATATTAGTCAAATATAAGAGAAAGTAAGTAAGCAATAAGAGAAAGTAAGTAGGCACAAAGAACCAAATTGAACTCTCATTAATCATGAAAATAATATAAATCAATCTTGTTAAATTTAGCAATAATAATATAAACAAATATAATTGTTAAATTTGGCCATATCAATATAAATGAATTTGGGTGAACAAATAAAATAACCAAACTAGTTTTTAAGACAACTTTGTGGTGAAGTAGTCCCCAAAGCCATTCCCAATGCATTGGTACATATTGCCGTTGCTTTATTTGCAGTCGTTGAACTTATTTGAACATTTTCCAAAGTAATTCGTGTGCATGGTACTGTTTTGCTGCAGGAGAAATTCACAGCCACATTCGTCGATGACGTTCCGTGGATGTTTTTGTAAGTGACATCGTGTATTTGTACTGCAGATGGCTACACACAACATCATCAAACACATTATTGCTAATTCCAAAATTCAAAACCAATATTTCCAAAAGTTATTGCGATAACCAATATGTCCAAAAATTATTGTGATATATCATATTTGTCACTTCTATTCATTTAAAATTCCCGAAAAATATATCGCGGACATGATTAATAATTCAAAACTTCAAAACCAATCTCTAAATTTATTTATAATTGGAGCACTTGTAATTAATGATGCTAAAAGGGATTAATTACCTATTTCAAACCAATAGATACTAAAGGGAAAAAATTGTACTTTCACGCTTATTATATGCACATACACCAACAATATTTCAGAATTGGTGACATCTATGGAGACCATACACCCACAAACTTTAAACTGATATTTCAAGGATGACTGGAGCAAAATGCAATATGTAAAGTGGAAAAAGGACTATGATGCCCAATAATTAAGATTTGTGCTGCATGTGAGTTTCACTCGGGAATGTCGTGAAAATATGAAATTGCCCACAAAAGTTAGTTGACTACCTGAATTTTGCATGGAGAAGTCGAATGACAATAATATTGATCAATGATAATTGGATTCCTAACATTATCAACAACTATGTCCTCAAATGTGATATTCCGTGCATAGCTAGAACCCCCCTGTATATTTGGAAAAACGATGAATTTCGTTATAATCAGGGTAGGTAATGCAGATTAATATCAATTACGAACTGTAATGGATTGTCGTCACATAGTGAAAATATGAAGAGTTAATTATAAAATGAATAGAAATAGTTAAAAGAGTCATACACATGCTAAACCAACCTGCCAAGTCTTGATTCTAGCTCCATTGGACGTTTCGCTAAAAGTGATGTTTTGGACAAGAATATCATCAATTTTGGCTGTTGCTCCATTTTCACCCAAGCTTCCAATGCTGCAAAAAAGAAGAAGTAGAATTAGAATTTCATTCTTACTATCTCCTCTAATTGTATTGTATTTTATGTAGGATAAGATAACAAATACTTGTCTCACCTAATGCCATGGCCTGGTCCACAATTTATGTTTTTGACATTAATAGTAGATGAGCCCGATGAAATGGAAATGCAATCATCCCCTGGTATACAATATTCATAATCATAAGTAGAAAAACCTCTTATGTTTATGATGTGTTTGTGAATATAAACTTTAGATAAGTAAAATAAAGGTTTGCACTTACAGCAGCGTTAACATAGGTCTATGCTAGATGGACATATAGTAACATATTATTAAGCTATTGGATATATGATAAATGGGTTTATGTGAATTAAAAAATTTGAAATTAATAGCTTCCAACCTGTCCCAATGATACAATTGTCGATTTTGGCATTCTGAACTCTTTCTATATGAATACCATCAGTGTTTGGGCTATCTTCAGGAGCCTGTATCTGCAGACCGCTTATTTCGATCTCAGAAGAATCCAAGACTGCAAGATGCATCTGTTGGCTATTTACAAGTTGCAAGTTTCGTATCAAAACATTTGAGCATCCGATAATACGCACTGCCTGTAAGACCAACAAATAATCCAAACCCATTGCATTAGCACAACCGTCTCCAAGGAAAATTTAAAGAAAAAAAGAAAAAAGAAAAAGTGTCTATAACATTGTGTCTCTGTACAAGCAAATAAACAAGGTTATTAGGTTGGAAACAAACCGTCGGAGCCGCATGCAAGCAACCCTGCACACATGAACATTTCTGATGATTAATATAAATTGAACCAGCTGGTTTATACTTATTGTATTGTTGTTTAATGTTAAATGCCAAGAGTTGGAGAGAATGAGAGAGACGACTGTGGATGGTGCTAGTCAAGAGGCTCGAGGTGAAGTCTAGGGAACTTGTACGTGGATGTTCAATGGCAGAGAGATGAAGGAATATTAGAGAATGTGACACAACGGCTACAAAAATACTTGGTGAAATAGACTAGTTAAAACGAAACGCTTACATTTTTTTCATGCACTTTGCAAGACTTCGACCACCAATCCTGGCCTTGACCATCAATGACACCACCTCCTTCTATGGTCAACCCCGATATACCAGAAAATTGTAGCCACATACCACGTTCATCACTATTCCATGCAGATTGTTGATTGGGTGCAACTATTGTTCCTGTAATCTACATGTTATCTATATCAGCATACCATGTGTCTATAATCATCACACGCAGACAACCTGACATCATACTTCCTTACCTCGACTGTAATATGAGACTTGCAAGGACCATGAAATGTCACTGGCGTAACGAGAAATTTCCTTCCCAACGGTACTTGCAGCACTGCGTCAGAAGGTGCCGTGCATGCAGCTTCCCATGCTTCTTGGAATGCCTAAAATAACGAGAAAACACTGATTAAATAACCACAAAAGAAGAAGAAATAATCAAAATATAGAATGAGAATGAGTAGAACAATACTAATAATTTAGTTCGTCATATTTTCTTGTTTGTGGAAAATGAACATTCTCATTAATAAAATTTAGTTAGTTGTAAAAATTTTAATGAGATTACAAAGTATACCTAATCTATTTTTCCAAATTTCATTTATAATGAAAGATATATAAGAAACATGACGCTTAGAAGAAAGAAAAACGTATTCCCACTGCAAAAAAATTACTGCAGTGAGTTGAAGGGGAAGCTATGATCAGTGCATCAAACTTTGCACGAGTATCAAAATAAAATTGAATATATATAATAATGGATTAAAAGGTAATCACCGTCTGATCATCATTTAGACCGCTGGCATGTGCACCGTAGTCCATGACATTGAAGATAGCTAAAGCGCTGGAATCACTTTCGCTCAGCACCTTTCTATGAGTAGCCCAACTTGAATCTACCATTAACAGGGCCAGAATAGCAACAGCTGAAGCGAATGTAGTCTGCAGATAATTTCTTTGTTAAAAGCGTCTTATGATTTTTTAAAAGAGAGAAAGAGAAATCACATTGTTTGCAACCTAAAGTACCATAGTACGATTACCAATGATTTAAAATCCATTGCCAAAGTTTTGATGTGGAACCTTTGTTGCAGCCTACAGATGATCGAAACTTGTTTCATGGCAGGCAGGAGAGCGGGGATTTTATAGTGCTAAAAGCCATTTAAAACGTGTTCCTATTTCTTTTTCGTTTGCTTCATGGACTCGATTTGGTCAGCTTTTTTTTTTCCGACCGCACCGTGCCCATCAAAATTGACTTAACTGTCAGTGGGCATTGTGGAAATATCGTGTTGCTGTAACATATCCAAATTCCAGAGGACAAGGAATAGTTTGATCGTTGTTCAATTTGTGATCGGTGACGTATTTACCTTTGGACCGTGAAATCGAATAATGAAAACCGACTGATATGGTATGCCTAGGGTCGTAGTACTTTCCCCGCATTATGCCGTGCCGCACAACCAAAAAAATAATAGCTTTTCTAGTCAGAAAAACTGACCTCTGTGTAATTTTGGAACATTCACATTATGCATTCTCAGAATTTAAGTTCACTTTATGCGTAGTCGTGTGGGTGTGTCGCTGTCCGTCTTCTTCGGATAATTGTCGATTTAACAATAACTGCTCGTGCTTATCCATTTTGTGGTCAATGCACCGCTACGTCAACGCGAGCGTATTTTGATGTATTTTCTGTTTGTTGAGAAACCTTGACAGAGAAATCGAATGTGCGTGCATTTACTGCAAATCGCATGTGTGCCGGAAATATGACGCTGCCCATTGGTTTCTTTCTTGGATCAAACATGATAGAGAGTTCCCACGTTTTCCTAAACTAGTTTTTCTTCATCCACATAGAGCAGGACCAAGAGATAATAGAATTTACGAGTCTAATTACCTTCTCACTGAAAATACAAACGTCCCATTTTCTTAGAGATTTATTTTGAAAATTTTCATGGCTACAACAGACTACGCTCCAAATCCTTTTGATGCGCTATAAACGTGTCAAACCTAATCAACTCTGAAATGAATGCAATTTTTGCAACTCTCTTAAAACGAGCGCTCAATTTCGCAGTCGACCCGCACTATAAACGTGTAAAGCCTAAATCAACTTTGAATGAATGCAATTTTTGTGTTTTACAACACTTCCTAACCGAGCGCTCAATTTCGCAGTGGACCATATAGAATCTAACCTCCTTTCGAAGTGTGAAACCCATCTTCTAAAATTCCTCCATCCACGCATGCCACGATTTGGATGCCTTACGTCAACTCATACATTTTTCTACACAGTTTGCATTTCCAGCTTTTCTTTTCGTTGCAATTTTGTACAAATGTAGTTGCTTTCTCGAGTTTGCCGAAATTTCTCCGGTGGAAAAAAAGTGATTAAAAAATAATTAGGTGGGTAGATCTGTTTAATTAGGTGGGCATATCTGTTTTGAAAATTTAATTACGTGGGAAGATCTCTTTAATTAATTAGGTGGACCTGTGTGTTTTGAAAATATACTCAGGTTGAGAGATGTGTTTAGATTGAAATAAAATTTCTCCAAATTTAATGGTCAATAATTATTACTGTTTTGATAAGAATTTAATTATCATGCAGTATTTGCTTAAGGATTAAGGCAAGCTTTAACTTAATGGTAAAAAACACACCATATACAAGCTATCAAACTATTATAGGGAATGCTAGACATAGTGGTAGTGGGTAAACAAGATGTTACGGTGTTTTTCATACAGACATATGTATCATTAAGTGGACAAACCGAACCATGTCGATCCATCCATCCAGGAAAGACCAGTGCCAGTGTTAAAGCCTCTGTCCAAAAGAAATATCTACACCACCTCCTATCTATACCATCACGTATAATATTGATTTGATATTGATTTGTGGATACATAATTATAAGACACTAATAAAGTTTTAAAGTAAAGGAAAATAAGGTCTGGATCCCGATCCTGAATCAGGTAAGGTTATTAGAGAGAGGTCCTTGTCTCTAGGTTCATTCGATTGACTAGCCATTGGATTACATTAGAACAAGGTCAAAAATCTATCCTGACTACTAAATTGTGGGTTTAAATCATTCCGTAAACCCGGGCCGTCCTATACTGAGGTTGCAAGTATAAAAAAGCCATCATCCCTTCAAGAGGGCTTTATATCTCTTATGAAGGGCCTTTTACTTCAGGCCCAAGGAGGAGGGGTTTTCCCAAAGCTCAGGTAGTACCCATCCATCACCGAGGTACAGTAATGACTATAGCGTAAACCACTTACTAATCACTCTTCAACTCACACATCCCTACTCTGTAGTAGCGGGTCTTGCTTGTCTTAGGTCAAATATTTTGAGATTAGAGCTTTCTGGTTTGTCGCTCAGCAATATTTTAGAATAATTTTAATAGTGATTATAAATAAAGTGTTAATATTCATTTAAAACGTAATCATTTCCTTGCTGCCCTTTATATTAAATTGATTAATTGAAAAAAATCATGTACATGTGTATCATGTGAACATGACTTATGCTTTTTTGAGCACGTGAATTCAAAATTATTATTCTCCTCAATTTTTTCTTGTGTAGGAGCTCCTTAACTTCCTCTTGTACATTGTAATTTATTTGTTAATTCAAGATCAATATAATTGCAATGGGTAGTAAGGTCAATGAAAATGTTTACAAACTTATTCTAGAACTTATCTAACAAACATATGGAAACACGGTATACAAAAGTGAATTGTACACGCTCGTTTAAATTTCAACCAAAAGAACTTACACTTTCAATTAATAAATTTCATTAACTTTTTTATTTCTCTTTATTTGAACGAAGGTGAATCTCAACAACACTATGAAAGAACGATCACCCATGGAATGCTATGAACATGATTGACTTGTATTCTTTTACATATTTTTAATATTTCCATAGTAAACCCACTTGCTATTGTTCACTTTTTCTACCCTAAGATAATATAATATTGTGGCACTTATGTTTATAGAATTAGATATGGTTTAGTTAATAGTTTAACTATTATGTACATTTTTTCATGCACAAATTATTTGGTAAGCTATTAATATTTTTAGTTTAATATTATGATACCGAACTTTGTATCCACTTGTAAAACTAAACTCTATGCATTTTGAATCACATTATTTGTATGAGCCTTTCACAAGTGGGTGTGATCATAAAATGCATGACATATATTGTACTTCATACATTAACATGACTAAAATGATTTGTCCTTCCCTCTCTTCGAGGGATAGAATTTGATAGACATTTTCCTAGTATTTGAGGTTTAGAAATTTTTAATGTTCGTTTCTCTTGAATTATTTGAAACTATGAAAAATGTATTTTTGACGATTTAGCTTTTTCTGAAAACGTTATCAACACCTTATTTTGGAAAGCCAAGGAATTGGAAATATATATAGTTGCAGAGAAACTAGGGCAGGTTACAAGCGTTAGAAAAGCGATTAGACATGTTATAGTGCTCAACCATCTTACGAGTCATCCAAATTTCTTTTCTGCAATTTCTAACCATGCTCAGAACAAAGTGCAAAGACGAAAGGAAATGGTGAGGGAAACAACTCGCTGCGTGATGGAAACTAGGCTAGAAATGAACCAATCTTTTCTAAATACGAAAGGGAGAGAAAAGGCATCAAAGCCACATGAAGAGTTTTTTTAAAACAAATAATTTAATCATTAAAACAAATAGAAAAACATTTCTATTTCAAAGACCAAATTTCATTTCAAAGATCAAAATATATTAAGATACTCTGATCAAAATTATGTAATATACTCTGATTTTTTCATAATATTGAATTTATGTATACACTCACAATCATATTTTAAACCATAAAAAAGTGAAAATATCATTCCAAATGTAATTTATAACTTAAAAACTAAAGTTATATAATTGGATAGCCCATGATGTTTCATATTCACACTCCAATTTCCCAGTCATTAATGCTCGCCCTAATTGATGTTTACGTTATTTTAATTATAATATTGCAATGACATTTATGTCTGGATAGAGTCCCTGTTCACAACATTTTCTCCTCAAAACAAACTAAACATCTTCAAATTGTTTAGTAAAAATATTTTTTTCTTCCTCGAAAGAAAAGATATTATCAAATATACGAGGATGCTCTTTTCTTCCAGTAATAAAATGGAGGTCGAATAAAAGAACCATATGTGAATCAAAGTACAGATGGGACATCACAAAATTGCAAAGTGTCATGAATTAATGAAATTCGGTGGGTGATTCTCTCCCTTTGGTAAAAAAAATAAAATCGACATATTGCAGGAAGAGTGCCATTCTACTAAAGGATCTCACCTGAAAGTGACGGAAAAAATTTAAGACTCTTTATAATAACCGAGAATTCATTGGAGGAATTATATTCGGTGAGAAATAGCAAACGGAGTCCTTAGACTAATAAGCGAAATAGGAGAAGACTGAAAGCAAGTTGTAAAGAATTACCTCCGGGCATTTAAGCCTTGATAATTTTGTTGTGCGCCAACCTACTCGAGGATACCCATTGATAGTAAAAGGAGGTTAAACCCTTCCAAAATTCAAACTTATCAAAACAGATATAGATGCACTGACATTATAATGCAGACTGGTTCATTTTCTCAGGGGTCATGATTTACCTGCTGGAGAGCTGAAGGGCTGTAAAGACAGTCCTTCCCAGTGAGCTAAGGTAGGGGCAATAAAAACTCACCATCCAACCTGAGGAGAAATGCCGAAATTCCGAGCTGCGAGTAAGAGCAGAAGAGAAGCCAACTGCAGCCTCTTCTTCCAGGCTCCTCCCACCAACTGTACATGTGCCGCTCCCCTCATTCAGTTATTAACCCTCAGTGTGGCAGTTATGTGAAACCTCAAACTGATGGAAGGGAAGAGATATACAGAAACCACTGTGAAATGAAAATAAACAAAGCTGGGATTTATAAATTAAGGAGTTTGTAAAGGCCTATTCCAGCCAGTACCTTAGCACCAACAATATTTCAAGTACGATTCTCTTGAAGAAAACAATGAACTTAGATTATGGACCTAATCTCTAACCGGACTACTGTTTACGACTTCAATCTCAACAGACTGCCCGGCATTTATGCCACAACCTCTGGCTGTGTGACAGCTAGTGTGGAGTACACTCATTAAGCCAGGAGTTAATGAGATTCGTAAACTGTGTAAACTCAAAACAAAATGATGGGCATGATGTAAACATATAATATATGTGTCAAGTTAGGATAACATATCATATGAAACGATAAGTAAATGCCATGACAAAGGTTAAGGTGTATAGGCGTTAATTTTTAACGATATAATAATAAAACTAGAATCTTGTTTTAAACCATGGGAAATGGAATTATATGGAGTTGTAATATGATTAATTGATATGTAGTATGGTTAGTATTTTTATCGATAGGTTCAAAGTATTTTTTGTTTTTGTTTTGTTTGTATGTATGTCACTTTCATTATTACATTTATAACAGTGACAAAAAGAACTATAATTGGGGCTGGTTGAAAATGGAACGGATGGTGAGAATTCTTGGGTAATATTTGCAATAGCCTAGATCCATCTTAACCTAAGGATGGTAAAGGTTGATAAACATCAAAACACTTCTTTAGGGATATATCTTACATCAGAAATATATATATATATATATATATATATTTTAAATTTTCATGATTAATTATAAAATCAAATAATACACATAAATGTCATGAGACTTTTAATCATGCACATTCATCTCCACTTTATTATAGAAATTGTTAATCTATAAATAAACTTTGTTACAATATCATGGCTTACCCATAGCACATGCTCAAAAATTCATAACTCATATTCACATGATACTTGCTTATGATATTTTTTAATTAATCAATTTAATTTAAAAGGCAAAAACAAAAAATACATTTTAAAAATA
The DNA here is from genome assembly GCA_034641835.2 of Pinus albicaulis. Classification (NCBI taxonomy): domain Eukaryota; kingdom Viridiplantae; phylum Streptophyta; class Pinopsida; order Pinales; family Pinaceae; genus Pinus; species Pinus albicaulis. The sequence continues at coordinate 20,744,831 of CM076575.1, forward strand.
TCTTAACTTTTCATTAATATTTCCTATCAAAAATATTTTACAATATTTCATAAAAATTAAATGATAATTAACAATTAAACAAAATACTTGAAAATCTACATCAATATAAACACGTATATGCACCTTATTATATTTTCAAAACACATATGTCCACCTAATTATATTTTCAAAACACATCTATCCACCTAATTATATTTTAAAAACTGCTTTATATCTCTTGCTCCTGCTCTTCGTGGATGAAGAATTATATTTTCAAAAACTACTTTATATCTCTTGGTCCTGCTCTACGCGGATGAAGAAAAACCTAAAATACCAAGGGACGACCAAACTGATTTCCTGATTGCAAAAACGCATAAAATGGAGGCTTTTGGTATTTTGGACATATTTTTAAAATTTTGATTCAAGTTCATGTAAAATTTCGTGGGAATGAAGAGGAATTTATTTTAAAATAAGGAAATTTGCAAATACCAAGTAACAGTAAAAACGAATACGGATGGTAGTTGGTTGGTACAATTCAAAAATGTGCAAGATTGTTGGTTTGTCAGTTACGCAGATTTGTACGATTCAAAATTGAATATGCATAGTCGTTGGTTGGTACAATTCAGCAATATACACGGTTCGCTGAGATGCAAGGTGATTGGTTCGTGCAATTCAGAAAAATGCACGATTCAACTTCACGGTCGTTGTTTTGTAAGTTTGGCAGATTTGTTAACGTGCTTTTTAATATTTTTTAAAGAACTGTTGTTGGGGTTGACTTGAAATCTTATGAAAAACTGGAAAATTTATTTTAGTTATGATTTTTTGGATTTTTCTTGTTGGAGTTTACTTGAAATCTAATGAGAATTTGGAAAATTTTAGTGATATATTTTTTAGAGTTTTTATTGAAATTCACTTGAAATTTCATGAGAATTTGGAAAATTTGAGGTTGATTATATTAATAGAGAAGATACTAGCATTGAATTTATTTTAATGTATGAAAATTTTAATATATATAAATAATTTAATTTTAATTATTATTAATTTTAATGTAATTTTCTGAAATTAATGTTTAGATTTCAGTGTTTAGATTTTTGTTATTATTTTTGTGTTTAGAATGTGTTTTTTAATTTATTTAATAAATATTAATATTTTATTAATGTTTTGAACCAATATATGTGGTTCATTATTGACATTTAAAAAAATATATATACGTATATAAAAAAAAGTTTGATATAAATATATATGTGAAATAATAATAAGACGACCAAAAAGAAAAAGAAAAATAAACATTTTTTTTTTCAAATCCTAAAAATAATAATAATATTTTTTATTAACTAATGCTAAAATAGTGAATTAAAATATGAAAAAGTTTTAAGAAACACTTATTTTATATTTATATAATATTTATAATATTTTGATTTTGAAACCTCATAAATATTATTAATACTAGTAATAAAGAATATTATTAATATTAATAATAAAAAATATGAACAATAATAATAATAATAATATTGAAAATTTTATTATTTTTAATATTTTATAAAGTTAAATGGTTTAAGCAATATTTATTAAAACCATTTTATTTTGGGTTATACATTTTGTCCATATGTTATAAAACCAATCTTACTATTATAAAAGCAATATGTAAATATAATATATTTATAAAAAATATTTATTGTTTTAAATAATAGTAACAATAATAATATATTTATTTAAAATATCTTAATTTAAAAAAATGTATATTTATTTTTTTATATATTTTGAATTAAAAAACAAATCACTAATCTAAAAATTACAAGATCAAATTAATTAGAATAATAAACTAATAAATATAATGTA